>BPTQ01000001.1:13695466-13725958 GCA_019973895.1 Chrysanthemum seticuspe
TTAGTCGCGTAGTTCTTTTATAGGCGAAGATAAAAGAGAAAATCAATGATATGATAAAAGATAAAGAACTAGACTAAGAAACAAACTGTAAATCTTACTATTTCTTAAATCAACTTAAAAATATGGACTAATACGAAGGAATTTAAGACTTAAGACTACCTATCCACTAAGTGGTCGAATGACCTCGGCGAGAAGTCTTAGCTTTTTAAACTAAGCGAGGGTCTGCCAGTTCAAAAGAGTGTGTTCGATCGGTGAACACTTACCGATTGGCATTCTTGAATTTTGTCAGACCTTTGTTTACGTTACTTCTAGTCCTCTCATATCACAAAGGGGCCCAGCAATACAAGGTCGCTCGATACGCTTCTTAGTGGTTTGCTTATCACTAGCTCTCTAAACTTGCCTTTTCTCCCTAAACTTAATAATATTGATTTCATTTTCAGATATTTAATGTTTCCGAATTTACGTTTAATTTCTTTTAATTTTTCTATTTTATATAATTTATTTGCGATAGTGATAAACGTTTTACTACAAAAACTAAAAAGAAAATATTTTGACTTAATTTTTGATGCAATGCATGTTTTCTTTTACACTTTGACGTTGTTATAATTAGGATTTTTATACTTTTACTGTAAAATTGTTTGGATTACTATTTTCTTTTAAAAATCTTTTTCATATTTTTCCAGATTTTTCTTAGTTAAATTTGTATTTTTAAGCAATTTAAGTAGTTTTAAATAGTTTTTAATTCATAGAAAATACAAAAATAATCAGAAAAATACAAAAATAGTTTTGAAAATTCTCTTTTGTTATTTTAGATTTTTCCAAGTCATAATTTCATTTTTCTAACTTTATTTCATATTTTCTTGTATTTTAGGCTATTATTAAATAGTTAAAAATAGTTTTTAATTAATAATAATTAGATAAATAGTTTTAAAAATAATTTTCTTTTTCTAAAAATTTTCTTTTATCATTAGGTTTGTTAAAATGTCATTTTCATATTTTTAGGATTAATATTGTTGCAGTTTCACATTTTCTTTTGTACGTAACGTAGTTTTTAATTCAGTTTTATAAAAGAAAAATCAAAAACATCATTTTGCAAATAGTGATAGCGTTTATTTAATATATTTTATCTTTTTAATTTTCTTTAATTTGCATTTAAGCCTTTGTAATTTATAGACTTTTACTTTAGTTATAATAATTCAAATCCCTCTTTTCCGTTCAAATCTCTCGATCACTATTCGTTTGGTGATTCTTCGCATAGCTCGCTGGAACATAACGACCCGGGGAAACACTATACTCTCCTGATCTTCATTGCATTTGTTTCCAGACTGTTTTAAGTTCTTACGGTTAGCCATTCACAAGTGGCTAGCTTGTGTGAGAAAACTTGACCGTCTGGGAGCGAATCAAATTTTTCGATTCTGAAGAGCGGCTCCAGTAAGCTGGTGAATCACCTATCCATCAGAATTCAGAATTTAAGGAAGCATAATCAGGTATAAAAATTCAACTAAATTCTTTATCATTCTAAATGTCAAACAAAGAATCAGATCAAGAAATAGAAAATAGTATAGTAACTAAAAGAGAAAATAGAAGCGGATATTTTCTTGATGCGCTGATTGATAGTAAGAAAATCAGAAAAAGTAACCTAGATCTAGAAGAAACTCATAATTTTAGTATTAGTAAAATAAAAAACCTATTTGATAGAAGTAATATTCTTTATTTTGGAATAGTTACATGAGAAGAAAAAATATGAATAGAAACTACAACACAAAATGTTAAAATACCATTAATTAATAAAGAACAATTAGAAGAAAGATTAAAAAAGATAAAATCAAGTAAAGCTAGTAAAATAGGATACATTCATGTATCTACAATACAGCTAATATTAAAAAGTACTTTTGCAGAAAATATAGATTCGCCTATAGAAATGGAAATTAAGGATGATAGAATGAATAATAAAAAAGATGCATTAATAGCCAAAGGTTTTGGAAATTTAAAAGAAGGAAAAATAAAATTTGACATAAACATACAAGTAGGAATATCGTTGCTAGATAGAAACCTAGAAGATAGTATAACAATCAGATATAAGCTATTAAGAACTAATTTTATGAAAAAGGGAAATCACCCATTTACCATAACATATAGAATAAACTATGCTTTATCCAATAGTCATCATAGTATAACATTTAAAAATAATAGTAAAATAAATATAGACGAACTATTTAAAACATTAACAAATCTAAAAAAAACTACAGATAGTATATTCGGAAGATCTACATCTAGAATAATGTTAGAAGAACCACAAAGTGCAGAGAGAAGAAGGATTAGGGCACCACCAACGATGGAAGCCCAGAACCTAGAAATAGAAATAATGAAATATAAGAATTACACAAAACAGTAAGATCGCTAAGTCAAAGAATATAATGGAAGCATCAATTCTTAAATGAATAAACCTTCAACATATAGAAAAAATTAGAGAATTAGACGAAGGAATTAACGAAGCAACAATAAGAATAGAATATTTAAAAGAATTAAAATCAACTACAAAGTTTTACAAAAAGAGAGTTATAAGTACAGCCATTTTAGGAAATAAAAGAAGTATAAAAAATTATCAAAAAATAATGCTTAACGTTATTAAAAACCTAGTAATTATATAGTTAAATTCCGCATAAAATTTGAGACTAAAAATATGGTATCAGAGCCAAGGAACAAGCCTAAAATGAACAAGAAATTAGAAGATTTAAGTCAAAGTATAATTACATATACAAGTGGTCTTAGCGACCTACCAGGAATCCCAATAGAAGGAAAATGTTTAAATATACCCAAAAATCTACTTCAAAGAACATCATATACATTAGGGTCAGTCCCAACAACAAGAATAATAAAACTAATGAATTGCATGTGGTTTAAGATTTAATATTCTATGATTGTAAATTTTACCGTATGTAGCATGTTTAAAAACCATAAAAAAAAGTTAGAGTTATAACTGACTAAGCACGGTCATACTTTTTATCGAATATGTATCAAGGGTATCAAATTTCGTATGTCTAAGTATGAAAAATATCCTGCAAAATGGTAAGTATGACTTGAGGTTTAATAAATAAACAACGAATTCAAGCAAGAGACCGAACAAAACACTTACAATTAAAAGAGGCATAGTTAAAAGAATACAGATGAATAGATCAATTCTGAGGTATGTTTTATCACTATTTGGTCATTAAGATTAATAAAATTATGTGGATTTTAGGAGTCTCAAAACTAAAATTAGGCACTATTAGCAAGATGGGTTTAAACTTGACGTCTTCTTTAGTAGACACTTCAATCCAAAACATGCTTTCTTCAGTTCACGATCCTCTGGATCTAGTCGGAGTTCTTTTGGTAATGCCTGGAAAAATATTTCACTGGAAACTTTCTAAAGAAGCAATGCCTCTAAAATATCGTCACCCTCTTCGAGTATATAGCCTCCATCTGAATGGCTCCCGTATATCATTAGCAGCTAGTAATAACTTCACCTTTAGTTTCTGCAGTTTGACCGATAATACACAACAGGTGAACAAATATAAATGCATACCCGTGACAGTTACTTTATAAGTTAAAAGGTTGTTGGGGATACGTGTGACGATGCTCACAGAAGAAAAAGTAAACACCTCTTTGTTCATGAACTCTAGTTTTTATATGATATAATTAAAAAAAAATTGTGTTAATACAAATATCGTCATTAAACGTTATTTATATTTTTGATCTTTACCTAAGTTTTGTTAACGACAAAAGTAAATTTAATTTGTATAAAAGCTTAAAGCTTGTCAAGTTTAATAGATATTAAAACAAGCTTTTTCAAACAATATATTAATCATTCAAGCATTTACATTTATGATTAGTAACATCTTGATATGCCTCTAATCATTATGTATGATAGTAGTTTTTAAAATGTGTTAGGTTCTTAAAACCAAACACTACTTAAGTACTTGCATATTTCTAAAAATAGAAATACAACATATGACATCATGTGATGCATCATAGGAATCATTGGAAGATTTCATTAGATATTTTGTGCGGATTTGTACTCTTCATATCTTGCACAATCTCACTTAGATAGAGTTGACTTTATCAAAGATTTGATATCTTGGCTGTCAGACCGGCGGTACCAAATTGGTACACGGGCGGAACCCTTTTAAGGGTTCCGCGGTCCGTGGACGCTCCTGTCCATTTTGGCTATAAATAGCAATGCCAAGCCAAGTAGTTTTTCATCCCTTTCCATCATACTCTCTTACATATCTTCTCTCTAACCTTTCTAACTCAGTTTCATATCATATTAGTGATCTCTTTTGTAGCAAAGAAGATCAAGTCACATTTAAGCTTCAAACGAGAAGTTGGAAGTCTTGTTTGTTTAGTGTTGTATGATCTAGTGTTGATTCATACTTCATTGTTATATTAAACCATCTTGTGAGTGTGAGTGGTTAGTATTTTAGTCCTCAAAATACATTGTGCGTGGGAGTAGTTGTACCCTTGGAAAGAACTCGACATCTAGCTTAGTGTCGGAAATAGTGTAAGCGAAGTGTAAAGGTTTTCTCCGCCGGTGAAAGGAGCTTGTTGACTAGTGAAGTTAAACTCTCGAGTGTGAGACTCGAGGAGTGGAGTAGGGCAAGGAAAAAGAGTCCTTGTAGACCGAACCACTATAAACAACTTGTTGTGGTTTGATCATTTCTTTCCTTATTTACTATTTACATATTGCTTGCATATTTCATTAACATATCTAAGATCAATTTCAATTGATCCTTTTAATAAGTTTCAAAACAAAGTTTTAATTGGTAAACTATTCAACCCCCCTTCTAGTTTTCTATAATTGGTACCAGAGCCTCGTTGCTCAAGAATTTCTAAAATAATCTGTATTTTATAAACTTGAAATGATCCATGGATTCTGAAAACTTTAAAGAAGGGCAATCTATGCAAAGACCACCACTCTTTGAAACCAATGGATTTATCTATTGGAAAAATCGGTTTGAAACATATGTAAAATCAAAAGATATAGATCTTTGGTTTATTATTGTTAAAGGTGTTATCCCTGAAGATGAAACCATTGATTGTGGCTTTGCTCGCTTTAATACTATTATTAGATCACTTAAAGCACTTGATGAATCTTTTCGTAGTAAGAACTTTGTCAGGAAATTTCTTAGAGCACTCCATCCCAAATGGAGAACTAAAGTGACCGCCATTGAGGAATCAAAAGATCTCTCAATAATGTCACTAGACGAGTTGATCGGTAACCTCAAAGTACACGAAATGGTGATGGAGAAAGATTCAGAGATCATCAAAGGAAAAAGGGAGAAGATCAAATCCGTTGCTCTAAAAGCAAAAGCGGAATCAAGTGATGATGACGAATCTTGCTCCGGTAGTGAAGATGAGGAATATGCCATGGCCGTTAGAGATTTTAAGAAGTTCTTTAGAAGAAGAGGAAAGTTCGTAAGACAACCTCGAGAAGAAAAGAAGCCATTCCGAAAAGATCGGGATGACAAGAAGGGTAAAGGTGAAAGAAAATGTTTTAGATGTGGTGATGCAAGTCACCTCATAGGAGAATGTCCCAAGCCACCCAAAAGCAAAACTTAACGAGCTTTTGTAAGTGGTGCTTGGAGTGATAGTGAAGACGACGAAGAATCAAGCAAGGAAGAGATCGCTCTAATGGCACATGAGTCAAATGAGGTACTTTCCGACTCTTCTTATTCTTCTATTGATGATGACACTTTGCAAAAACAATACAATCAATTGTATGAGCTAAGTCTAAAAATCATAACTAAAAATAAATTTTTAAAAACCAAAAAGGAATTTTTGGAAAATGAAGTTTATGAGTTAAAAGAAAAAGCAAAACGACTTGAAAAAAGAAAAGCAAATGACGATGATTGTAAGTCATGTCAAGAGCTTAAACTTGAAATAGAAAAACTAAAGCTCACACAAGATGTTCTAATCGAAAATAATTCTAAGTTTAAAAGGTTTAACAAAAACATCGCTTTTGCCGATGAAATAGTTAAAATCCATAAAACACCTGGAGACATGAATGGGCTAGGTTTTAATGAAGTATTAATTCCAAAGAGTCAAAACAAAACGGCCGAAAAAGAAGAACATTCTGTCAAAATTGTTGCAGTACAGCACGGACCAGACGGAACCAAAATAAGGGTTCCGTCCGTTGTGCAAAATGGTGCCGTGGGTACCTCAGCAGAACAGAATGTTCGCAATACGGACCGTACTGAATTTGTTAAAGTAACAAAAAAACCAATGATAGTGTTAAACTAAAACCAGCTGTTACATCAGGAGTAGGACTTGTCAAAAATGAATTTAGATCAAAAACTACTCAACAACGGTATAAAACTCCTTTTGCCAAACGTCCCTTTCCTAAGAGCAACCACAACGTACAACCCAACTACCAACACAACGGTTGGAATCAAAACTTTCCTAGACCATATCAAACTCCAGATTACATGCCATGGAACTCTTACCCATCGTTTCCATACATGAATCAAATAAATGGTATGTTTAACCCAAACGGACCCATGAGATATTGGGGACCAAATGCTTGAGTTATTTGCTTCTTAGGTATGCTTGAAAGTTGGATTGGAACCTGATGAATGGATAAAAGATAGTGGATGCTCATGACACATGACGGGAAACAAAAGTCTCTTCTCATCATACCAAGAGTATGACGGAGGTAATGTCACCTTTGGTAGCAATCTCAAAAGCAAAATCATTGGCAAAGGTACGATTGCTCATAACTCCCTAACTATTGAAAATGTTGCTCATGTGGATAGGTTAGGATTTAATCTACTTAGTATTAGCCAATTATGTGATAAAAAGTATAAAGTACTATTTGATGAAAATGGTAGTAAAATACTAAAAGATGGTATCACCATAGCTAAAGGAGTTAGGAAAAATAACATATACGTCATGAAAATAGATAAAACATATAATGACAAACTTTACCTAACAACTTTAGACGATAGCTCTTCTCTTTGGCATAGACGCTTAGGTCACGCTAATATGAGACTTATACAAAACCTATCTTCAAAAGAGTTAGTTAAAAATTTACCAAAACTAAAATATGATCAACACTTTTGCGACGCTTGCAAAATTGGTAAACAAACCCATAGTAGTCACAAATCTAAAAATATGGTGTCCACATCTAAGTGTCTAGAATTATTACATATGGACTTGTTTGGACCATCCGCTATAAGAAGCTACGGAGGCAACTTATACACTTTGGTCATAGTAGATGATTACTCAAGGTTTACTTGGACATTGTTTTTGAAAACCAAAAATGAAGCTTTTGATAAATTTGAAATTCTTAGCAAGAAAATTCAAAATCTTCTAGGTGTCAAAATTGTGTCAATCCGAACGGATCATGGTCGTAAATTTGACAACGAAACTCAATTTGGAAACTTTTGTGATACTAATGGTATAACACATAACTTTTCGGCTCTACAAACACCTCAATCAAATGGAGTAGTAGAACGTAAAAATAGAACAATTCAAGAAATGAGTAGAACAATGCTTAATGAACAAAACATTCCTCAAAAGTTTTGGTGTAACGCCGTTGACACTTCTACATATATTTTGAATAGAGTTTTAATACGTCCTTTCTTAAACAAAACATCATATGAGCTTTATAAAGGTAAAAAGCCAACTCTAGGATATTTTAGAATCTTTGGTTGTAAATGTTTTATTCTTAATACTAAAGATTACCTCACCAAGTTTGACCCAAAGTCTTATGAATGTGTATTCTTGGTTATTCTCAAACTAGTAAAGCTTACATTGTCCTAAACAAAGAAACAATGATAGTCGAGGAATCGTTGAACATAACATTCGACGAAAGTCCACCTCCCTCTAAGACATCACCTTTGGTAGATGATGACTTAGTTGAAAGTCAAATGATAGAAGGTCAAGAAATAATTAATAATAACAAGGAAGATGAACCATTAAATAAAGAAATTATAAACATCAAAGAATCTAAGAGTCATCCGTTAGACAAGGTCATAGGACAACTAAATCAAAGAACCTTAAGATCACAAGCCCAAAATCAAAGTAATTATTTTTGTTTTGTATCCACCATTGAACCGAAAAACATAAATGAAGCAATAAAAGATGAATCATGGGTAATTGCCATGCAAGAAGAGTTAAACCAATTCGTTAGAAATGATGTTTGGAAATTAGTTCCAAAACCTAAAGATCAAACTATAATCGGAACGAAATGGGTTTTTCGAAATAAAATGGATGAAAATGGTATAGTATCTGGAAACAAAGCTAGGCTTGTAGCGCAAGGTTATAATCAACAAGAGAGGATTGATTATGATGAAACTTATGCACCGGTAGCTAGACTTGAGGCTATTAGAATATTGCTTGCTTATGCATGTGCCTATGATTTTAAAATATTTCAAATGGATGTTAAAATTGCCTTTCTTAATGGGTTTATTAACGAAGAAGTGTATGTTGCTCAACCTCCCGGTTTCACCGACTTTGAGAAACCACATCATGTCTTCAAACTCAAGAAAGCATTGTATGGTCTTAAACAAGCACCAAAAGCTTGGTACGACCAACTTAAGACTTTTCTTATTGATAACAAATATACTATGGGATTAGTAGATAATACTCTTTTTACCAAGAAAAAGGAATCACATATTATCATTGTTCAAATATACGTTGATGACATTATATTCGGATCAACTTGTCAAGAATTATGTGATGATTTCTCTAAAATCATGCACGACGAGTTTGAAATGAGTATGATGGGTGAGTTAAATTTCTTTCTAGGACTTCAAATTAAACAACTAGAAGATGGCATATTTTTTAACCAATCTAAATATATAAAAGACATGCTTAAGAAATTTGGTCTTGAAGATTCCAAACCAACTAGGACACCCATGTCCTCGGACACTAAACTAACCAAGGATGAGGAAGGTGAATCGGTAGATAACACTAAATATAGAGGAATGATTGGTAGCCTACTCTATCTTATGGCTAGTAGACCCGACATTATGTTTAGTGTTTGTCTATGTGCTCGCTTTCAAGAAAACCCAAAGGCATCACACTTAGAAGCCTTAAAAAGGATTTTTAGATACATTAAGGGAACAACGTGTTTAGGATTATGGTATCCCAAAGGAACGGGTGTAGAAACCATAGTGTATGCCGAATCGGATCATGCCGGTGACTATGTCGATAGAAAAAGTACAAGTGGTATTTGCACTTTTGTTGGACATTGTCTTACCTCATGGTTTGCAAAGAAGCAAACGACCTTGGCCATTTCAACTACTAAAGCCGAGTACGTCTCAGCCGGAAAAGAATGTCAACAAGCTCTTTGGATGAAGCAAGCTCTCGTAGATTACGGAATTCATCTCAACGACATTGTGATACTTTGCGACAACAAAGGAGCCATCGATCTCAGCAAGAATCCCGTTCAACATGCTCGTACAAAGCATATTGAAATCCGCCATCACTTTCTTCGTGACAATGTTCAAAAAGGAAACATTTCAATCGAGAAAGTATCCTCCGAAGACAACATTGCCGACATCTTAACTAAGCCTCTTAAACGAGAACCTTTTAATCTTCTTAGACTTGGTTTAGGGTTAATAGAACCAAACATGTAGGATAAACATAGCCCAAAACATTAGAATAGTCAAAACTAAACACTTTGTCTTGTACCTGCTACTGTAGCCACGGCACCAAATGACAACACAGACGGAACCAAATATTTGGTGCCATCTGGTCCGTGGTGTCTACAGAAGCAAAACTGCTATATACAAATCATCCTCTTCCTCAAAACCCACTTTACCAAAACGTGTAAAACTTAAACCAAGCTCATTATTGTCACCTTCCCACTCACTAATCACTGAAGATAACATCATTGTAAGTATCCTAACTCCATTTTATCTCTTAATTCTGAGTCTAGGATTCTTATTTGTGCACAAAACTATTTCAAATCATTACATGGGGTTTTATGTATGCTTTTATACCAAATATGAATTCAATTGGCAAAATACATAACTAGTCATTGAAATTAGGTACTACATTTTCATATTGCATAAACAAATCATGCTTCCCACTAATTGATAGATAATGAATATAAGGCCTTGTTTAAACAACCAAACACCCCATGTCAAAAGTTTTGAAAAGCTTCTCACTTGTAGGAAAACAATTTTTTCATTGCTAATACAAATAGAAACGTTAAATTTTCATCACTTGCATGCTCTTGAATACTAAAGGTATTGCATAACTAATATGCATTCCCGGGTATATTCAAATGAAGCCACATTGAATTAGGAGCATTTGGGTTATCTCATGGTATTTGCCAAACACCCCTCTAAAACTATTTTGTGCATAAAATGAGTCGAGATAACCGCAACTCCAAATAGTTTCCATATAGGCACACACTAGAACCAAAAAACGTTAAAACTTATTCTCATTTTTAACATATTAACTCTTGTCCTTAGGAATAACCATGGTAGCCGCAAGATTCTATGATCACAAAGACACCCTTAACTACATTCCCAAACACCACAAAACCAAAGGACTTACCAAGGAACAAGTAGAAATATTTAGGGGTCTAGAATCAAGGTATTTCCATGAGGGTAGAACCATTCACTCATCCTTCCTTGAAAATACCAACCTTCGTGAAGAACTAGCCGCCATTCAATTCGACTGTCTTCTTGACATCGATGAACCGATTTGTCCTAGGTTTATGTTAGAATTCTATGCTAGTGTGACCGTCTTTAATGATAAAGACGATGATGAATTTTGTCTTAGGTTTAGAATCAATCAAAACGACTACACCATCACCTTAGGCAACTTTGCTCAAGTATTAGGAATTCCCAACCGAGGAACTTGTGTCTAAACGGATAAGTGGTCACTCACGGCTCTTGATGCAATCAATGACCGTTCTCCACCCTACCAAACCCGTTTGGCCGATAAGGATGTCATCCATGAACACCTTTTTAACCCGAAAAGTGATACAACCCGAGTTACCCGAAAGGGAAAAGAAGTAAACCGAGATCCATATGGAATGGAGCTAAATGAACTTAAGCCCGAATTTAAGAAATGGGAGGAGCTACTTAGAGCCAACGTCATTAGCACCATAGGAAATAGGGATCACATTAATGCTTGCCTTTGTCATATGCTCTACAACTTGTCCACTCGTCAACCATTCAATTTAGCTTACTACATCGCTAGGAGAATGATTGATATTCCAACTCAAGGATCGGTTGCTCTTCCATACGGGATGCTCCTCACCCGTCTCTATAGAAACTTTGCACCAATTTAACCAAGTCCAAAAGGGATGCATCTACACTATGAGCTCATCCCTCACATCTTTGTACCATTGAGTGATGCACGAGTTGCTAAGACAAAAGGCAAGAGAGCAAAACCTCCAACTCCATCATCATCATCAAATAGCTCCGAGGATGGTCTTCCAAGCTCTCGTCTTCCGCCTCATGAGTATTATGCGTCTCTTCCCGAAATAGAGAATGAATCAGCGAAGTTCAAGCAAACTAAGGGAATGTTCAAGTGCCTTGGTAGGATGATGAACAAGATTTACAAGAAGTTGGACAAATAAGGGTACTTTTAAGGAGTGTTTGGAACAATGCATTATCGTTAATGTTTGATACAATTTCGTTGTTTTTATTATGTAAGATGATAATATAACCTAAAACAATGCTGAATGCTAACAATCTTATGCAGGGGGATAGCGCAAGTATGCTATCAAATTTTACCCATTTTCACTATAATGTGAAAATCAAAAAGCCTTGCTCAAAATACATGCTCCACTATGTTTATATATGTGTTATCTGCTTTTCCTAACTACAAATGATTAGTATCACATGTTTTGAGAAGAATTTCAGGTTTCGGAAAAATCCCCGATACCTAAAAACGTACTCTGTCCATTTTTCTGCACTTCACGGATCAGACGGAACCATAAATTTGGTACCGTCCGTTATGAAAATTGGTACCGCCGTACCTGTACAGGCGGACCAGACGACACCCTTTTTAGGGTTCCGGCCGTGTATGATTTTGGTGCCGTGGATCATTTAGGTAACTTTCTGAATTTCGACTATTTCGTAATTCCAAATTACCATCCAATGCTTATAAGTCAATCCTAACTTGCTTATACACTTATTAGAACTAGTATAATTCACTTAGGTATATAAGAAATCCATTTCCCACCAAAATTTAAAAATTTGAAAAATCCACCCAAGGAGCCCTTTTTCATAAAGGAAGAAACCAAATTTTTGGTACCTTCAAATCCGTGGGTGATCTGAATATTATGAAATTCCACTCATTAGAACACATTTATTGAAAATCTTTTCCTCTTCACTCCATCTCTCTTGAATGGCTTGACTTGGGTGATATGACTAGCATTCAACCCACTTCCAAATCATTAGGAACCTCATCTCTTCAATGGTTTAACATCAAATCAAACAAATTTCTCCATAATTTTTCACTTCTATAAATTGAGAGGTTTTACCATGATCATCCTCACACCTTCTTCATTCTTACTATCATCTAGCAAAGAAAAACCAAAGTCAAAAATGACAAAATCATCTCCAAAACCTTGCAAGAAGACCGCTAGAATTAGTGTGAGGCCTTGTTGCTTCGTTACCCTTAGCTCCTCATCCGAGTCTTCTCCACTCACAATTTCATCTCCCATTCGAGATGATACAAGCCTTACCTTAGCCACACCTACTCAATCACACATTGTGATCACCACTCCACCACCAACAAAAACACCAACTTCACCTTCACCGGCACCCATCCAAACATCCAAAACACCCTCACCACCTTCACCAAGGTCTCCAACTCTCATTCCTATGGAGTTATTTTCCACTCCACCAACTTCCCCAAATCCTTTCTTGGAGGACTTGGATGACTTGCCTCCTAGGCCAAATCATCCACCACCATTGCCATCATTTGGCACAATTGAGCGGATGGCTCATGAGTCACCTCGGTTATCCTTTGACCCAAACGCCCCGTTAGGGCCTAAACCTCTTCTCTTCCACCCCATTCACAAAGACATTCATGGTCCTTTGTATGGGAATCATTCACCCCCCACATCAATGTCTCCTCATCTTGAGGAAATTGAGGAGTGTATGTGGGATGCCAATCCCACTAGAGAGGAGATTCAAACGGAACTCCACAACCTCCACCAATTCAAAGGCATGGTGGACTCTCACTTGAGTGAGACAATGCAAATGCAAAGTGCTTTGCTTGCTTCCATCATGACCACCCCAAACATTTCCACCAACACCCATACATCTACCATTCCACCACCACAACCTCCCCAAACATACTACCCCCTAGGCATGGTTGCTCAACTTGTGAGCAAACGGCCCAAACCGTTGATAGGACACGGGTTATGGTCCTTGACTTTCAAGAAGAAATGAGGTTCATCCTCAATCATATCCTTGAGCGCCTCAACGCTCTTTCTCATCCACCATCAAATTAGGATGGTCATAGTTTAGCATTTCTAGTTTTCTCTTCTTAGGATAATTTTTTTTTTCTTTCTTTTCTCTTTTTCTTGTACTAAAACACATCATTGTGTTCCCATTTCATGATCTTTATTCATGAAAATTTTAACTAATGAAAAGTGTTTTTATTATAGTGTTGGTGCTTTTATATAGTGTTTGGAAATGCTTGTGAATGATCATTATTACTAACATTTTTTTTGTAGCTTTTATTTTCACAATCCATGTATCTTCCCATTAAGCACCCAATTTAGGGGGAGCTTTGATCAAGGGGGAGATAATGGCACGGGCTCATTACATTCCGCATCGCCTCTTCTTTTTGTTGAGACAAAAAGAAAGAGAAAATATAGAACTTGATTATATATTGACTTTTCTGACAAAGTCAAACTGACATTGACTTTCTGAAAAAGTCAAACAGGATATTTCATTGGTAATACTTGACTTTTCTTAAAAAGTCAACTTCACACTTTGACTTTCTGAAAAAGTCAACATCATGCATCAACTAGTGAATACTTTGACTTTCATAAAAAGTCAAACATCTTACACTTGCATTATCATTCTCTTTTCAAGTTCTAAAACTAATATTTTTATAACTCTTGCACAAACTTTGTATCTTTTATAAAAATAAAATTTATATTTTGTCCTCAACAAAAAGGGAGAGATTGTTAATACAAATGTCGTCATTAAACGTTATTTATATTTTTGATCTTTACCTAAGTTTTGTTAACGACAAAAGTAAATTTAATTTGTATAAAAGCTTAAAGCTTGTCAAGTTTAATAGATATTAAAATAAGCTTTTTCAAACAATATATTCATCATTCAAGCATTTACATTTATGATTAGTAACATCTTGATATGACTCTAATCATTATGTATGATAGTAGTTTTTAGAATGTGTTAGGTTCTTAAAACCAAACAATACTTAAGTACTTGCATATTTCTAAAAATAGAAATACAACATATGACATCATGTGATGCATCATAGGAATCATTGGAAGATTTCATTAGATATTTTGTGTGGATTTGTACTCTTCATATCTTGCACAATCTCTCTTAGATAGAGTTGACTTTAGCAAAGATTTGATATCTTGGCTGTCAGACCGGCGGTACCAAATTGGTACACGGGCGGAACCCTTTTAAGGGTTCCGCGGTCCGTGGATGCTCCTGTCCATTTTGGCTATAAATAGCAATGCCAAGCCAAGTAGTTTTTCATCCCTTTCCATCATACTCTCTTATATATCTTCTCTCTAACCTTTCTAACTCAGTTTCATATCATATTAGTGATCTCTTTTGTAACAAAGAAGATCAAGTCACATTCAAGCTTCAAACGAGAAGTTGGAAGTCTTGTTTATTTAGTGTTGTATGATCTAGTGTTGATTCATACTTCATTGTTATATTAAACCATCTTGTGAGTGTGAGTGGTTAGTATTTTAGTCCTCAAAATACATTGTGTGTGGGAGTAGTTGTACCCTTGGAAAGAACTCGACATCTAGCTTAGTGTCGGAAATAGTGTAAGCGAAGTGTAAAGGTTTTCTCCGCCGGTGAAAGGAGCTTGTTGACTAGTGAAGTTAAACTCTCGAGTGTGAGACTCGAGGAGTGGAGTAGGGCAAGGAAAAAGAGTCCTTGTAGACCGAACCACTATAAACAACTTGTTGTGGTTTGATCATTTCTTTCCTTATTTACTATTTACATATTACATGCATATTTCATTAACATATCTAAGATCAATTTCAATTGATCTTTTCAATAAGTTTCAAAACAAAGTTTTAATTGGTAAACTATTCAACCCCCCTTCTAGTTTTCTACAAATTGTATCTAAAGCACTTATCCCTGCATCTAAAGCATGTTGCTCTTGACGCAACTGAGAAAGTTATTCTGAACAACTGAACTTCCAGGTTTCACTTATAAGAAACCTTTTTTTATTTCTTTTCAGATTTCTCATATCCACATTAACCGAAAAGTCATTTAAATCATAAAAGTTTATAATCAGGAACTATGTGAAGGTTAATGAAATGATTATGAAAAGTATAAGCTTTCTCTTACCCAAGTTACCTTCTTTATGCACGAAGTATCAAGCCATATTTCAAAGGTAATTTAGATACCAAATTACCTTCCCAAAAAAGAGAGTGTACTCGGTTTTTTTCTATGTGGTGTTGGACTTAAAACCCCATGGGTCAGTTAGCCAAAAGATTGGAGGACACAATTACCCAAAAAAACCCCACTTTCAATCGTTACCCAACCCACCCATACCAATATACCATCAGCTACAATATAAACCCAATTAAATATTAAACTACTCAGTAGGTAAATGCATAAGCATACCTTTTCCAAACTTAATTCAATCTACTGCAAGTCTGCAATCACAAACTAATAAAAACAAAAGCCCCCATAGCTCTTGTATTGGCCTCCTTTATGATTTGCGCCAACACCTAAACACCATTTAGAAACAAAAAATGGGTAAGATAATTAAATCCCCACGGTAGCATAGAATCATCTGAAACTGTTGGACTCATTTATGTAAAAATAGTAGATGATCAATTAGACTTGGAATTCCAGATTACGTGTCAAAAAGAACAACTTACTTGAATGGTCAATGTTATTCCGAACATAGCCAACATTCTACTTGTTGCACCTGGATATGGCGTGTTTGACCCATAATTCTTCACGGAGTTCTCGAGTACTTTTATCTTTCCAACTTCCTGGACTCCACGACTAATTTTAAATAAAAAAAAAAGCCAACTCAAAAAGTCTCTATAAGTACCTAAAAAATAAACTAATTGGAGACAAAAAACCGCCTTGAGGATTCCACATGACTTCTACAGAAACTTAGTAACAACTCTACACAAGTACCCGAAAAATAAACTAATTGGAGACAAAAAAACCACATGGTAACAACTTTACATATGCTTTATATACACGATTACACATGACTGTTACTACACATTCCAAATGATGAAACATTAAACAATTATTTGAGAACACAAACGATGAAACATCTTATGTCCAGCTCCAAGACCATCAAATACAGAAAGTTAGTAAAAGAGATTTGTTATTTGAAAGCTATAATCAAGACGTCGACCCAAATAGGTACAACACCATTGCTCCAGGAAACGAAATAGAAGAATGGTAAAAAAAAAAGGAATTAGCAGTCACAACTGATAATTACTTGTAACATTTGTTCACAACATTATTGTTCAACTTCTTCGGACGGTTACCCGTTTGCTAACGTGCATTGACCTATCATTAAACAAACGCATCGATCGTAAAAATGTTAAGTTAAAAATGTCAAAATTAGTTAGTTAGTTAGTTAGTTAGGTAAGTATAGATTGGAGAGGATAAGTGATAAGCTGAGATGCAATCGTATACCTTTATTAACTAATTGCATTCGTATATTCTGAGTAGCAAAAAAAACGACAGCGTCGCAGCCGTCATAGAAAGGTGATTTCATAACAAGTCTCGACCTGTATAATCAGGTTTTGGCTAACGGTTCATTTCCTTTCTATATTTTAACTAAATAAGTGAACAAACGATAATTAAACATAATATAATACACTTGAAGGAATTGAAGAAGCAATAATATTTTAGTTTATATGGCATAGCACAATAATTATAATCCTAGTGAAGTATTTACAGCATAATCAAAGATAACAAACTATTTTATTATGATTATTTGTGTTTGTATTACTTTCACTAAGATGTTGGTTTGATAAAATTAGTATGCTAGCATATTAGTTTTAGTTGTCTACAAATTAGACGGTGTTTTGGACCATAACATTTTTTAGTAACCAATCAAGCACGTTACTACGCTACAGAAAGGACTGCACTTTAGAAATGAAGCAAACAAATACTAATTCAAAACATGTGCTGAGAAATAAATATGTAAATAGATAGCTTACATAACATAATGCGTTTAATGGAAGGACATCGACATATTTGGTTCAGGTAATTTGCTGTCGTGCATCGTTAGCACTTATTTCAAAAGAGGAAATGAAACGACAATGTCTTGGAGCATCAGCAGGTTATACACAGACTACAGACAACGAATACAAACCCCCAACATTCCATATAAAAATAATTGGACAAAAGTATTAAGAAAACTTTTAAAGTGGAAAGCAACTTAAGTAAACATGCTTGTGTCCCAAGGCGCTCATGTTAGTAAAATTTGAGAGTTAACAATATCGTTATTCACAGACCGACCCAAGTTTCAGTGTGTGTAAGTCGATTCTTAATATACCTTTTAACTGCCGTTCGACTCTCTCAGCTAGATCCCATGTCGACCTACCAACACTTAAAAATGTGATACCATCTTCGAAAGACTTGGTTGGAGAATCATGTAAATACAAAGAATATAATTGTAAATAAAGAAAAACCAAAGACCCAAGAATAAATGTTACCTGCATAACCTTTCACCAAAGACCAATAACATGGTCTGCAAGAACCATGGAATACATGCTATTTAAGTAAGTGATGACCTATAAGTCAACGATCGCAAGCCGCTTCTTCTCCTTGTTTGTTCAACATGTACCTGAAACAATATTTCCAAAAGAGAGCATCTTGTTTAGTTCGATTATTCTGATTACAAAATTGTCACAATTACAAATTATTCAGAATTAGTACATTTGAAGTTGCACTTTGGATTATCAAAATGCTTGAAGCTGCTTATTAAATCCTAAACATCCTCTAACAACCTTAAGCCATCGCAAATCACCGCAAGAGAAATAGAATGCCCATAAGACTCCGATGTGATATGTTGCTGGTCATCTACGCTTGTGTAACCTGTAAGAACAAAAAAAACCTTTACAACTAACATTTAACAAAATCACCTTGAAAAATTAAAGGAATACAAAGCAAAACAAAAAAAATGATCATAAACTCATTTTACAGATATACCCATATGAATTCCACCATACCACATCAAATTAACCATAAAGTCACAAACTTTATAATAGTCCTAAATTCAAATAACTAAAAATCCATATCAGAATAAGCATAAATTGAAAACCTTTACACCTAAAAGTCAACCAAAATAGCAAAATAGTCACAAACTCACAAAGCAAGATTCCAACAAAACATCACCATGTTTATCTCCGAGTAACAAACCTAACAAAAAACACTGTTTGCAACGCAAAGAAAAGATAGGTAACACGAAACACCAAACGCAATCCAGAAAAGCAAAACCATCTGTTGATGACGATTAGAGGATGAGTTAGACGATATCCAGTGGGATGCTCGGCATTGACGATGGGGATCTAGAAGATGGGTTGCTTTCAACTCCAAAGGCCGAAGACTTCCAAGCCCCAAAGAAAGGAATATTCCTTTAGATTCTTTTGTGTTTTAGTATATCTATACTACATAAAATAGAAAAACAGTCAAAGTGAAAAAGTGGAAACGTGAAAAAGTTTAATGGTCAAATGAGAGAGAAATATATTTGTGTAATTAATACTCTTATTAAACACCCCATTACTTAAAAGTACAATAGTTTATACACATTGTACAACCAATTAAAACACCCCTTCTTAAAAAGTACAATGAAATTTTCACAATGTACAATTTAAACAAGCTACAACATAATTCTAAATATAAAATAATTAAACAAACTAATTAATGTTATTTTTAAAACACCCTAAAATGAAAAGTACATGTTATTATACACATTATACAAATTAATAAAACACACAAAGCTTCATACAAGCTAACAAGTTGATGGTACATATAGTTTTAAAAATCGGACCGGACCAACGGGTTCAACCGAAAACCGGTGTCGCCATCGGTTCGGCTAACCAATAACAGCCATCCGGAAACGAACTAGAGAGGACCCGTTAAAACCGATACAAATTGGTGAATCAGGTCTCATCGAGATCTATTTCTCCGGTTAATAGTCGCAGGATACTCGCCTCCGCAACGCGCGGGTACCCTGCTATATTATATATAAAGGAAAAACCAAAAAGTAAAAAGTAAAAATTTGAAACTATTAACACATATTGAAAACCGGGTTGACACAGTACGCTTCAAATCCAGTGGGTTGACCCTGTTTAATTTGACCCGTTTTGACCCAACATGTCATATTGACTCGGTTTAAATCGACCCGTTTTTCGACGGGAACGGTTCAACAGGTTGAACCACCCGGGTCGAACCGGGCTTCAAAACGTTATGTTTAATCCCCAAATCTTCAAACTATTTTTATTTTTCGTTTAGAACCCATAAACTTTTTAACACAAAACGATCTGTCGCTATATAAATATATTATCTATAAGTTTTTCTTCAAAAACAATTATAATGTTTTACAATTATGAGAAAATATGTGCCCGTTAGTGCACATTTAACTTTTCAATATGCTAAATACGCTCATTTCATAAAAAAGATGGGGCTAAATGTGCCCAAATCTTTTACAAAATAGCCAAAATTAGTCAATTTTTATTTTATTTTGGGCTAATCATATTCACGCTAATTTTAGTCACCATTAATCCCATCCTTGTTAGTTTTTACGCAACAAGTAACGTGTGTTGTTAGTTTTTATCCTATAACTGATGTAATGTTTACTTTCATTTTCATTAAATAATTTTATATGTTGTTTGATAGATGTTAAGAATTTTGTCTAGACTTTAATTATCGTATAGTACAACAGTTTGCTATTGCATTTTCATCGGTTCACGTTCTATTTTAAACGCTACACAAAACACTCACCACAATATCACAAATCATTAATTATCTGACGCTAGAAACAGCTGCCGCTAGGCACGGGTACTCGTCTAGTAGTATAGAATGTATTATTATATTTCTAAACAAACTAAATAATAAGTATACATACTAGTTTAAGAATCTCGCGTGCGGAGTTTTTGACACGAAAACCTTTTAGTTTGTCACTTAACTTATACTCATCTTACCACCTCTCATATCATGCCATAATACAAAAAAGAAGTAACTTGTACCAAAAATATTTAATCGCCTTTATTTATTTGATGCCTAAGAGTTGCATATGTTAATAACTTTTGGCCAAAATGCATTTTAATGCCTTGAACTTTGTTAACTGAATTATTTAATATCCTAAACTTTGTAAGATACAATTTGGTACCTTGACATTGACGAACAAGATCTACTACTTTAGACTAAACTAACACAAGACTAAATTATTTGTTTAATATTAAAAAGATAAATTTAATCAAGCATATCATACTGAAAGTTAATTTATGATACAAAAATATTTGTTAAGATTTGATGAGTTTTCATTTTCTTAAAATTACTAATAAATTATAATTAAAATTTGAGAATAATTGTACAATTAATATAGCACTTTGCGAAAAATTGTAACTAATGTATTATATAAAACCTACCAAGCGTCTACGTTAAAATAACACTTCAGACTCTTATTTAAGAGCTAATAAAGAAATTGTCCATATTGCTTTCACGGATTGATACATTTCATTCATTTTTTGATAAGAGAGATTCTAAAATGACGAAATTTTCTTCACTTTATTTGCATGTGTAGCCACTTACTTAATTATGAAACATGTATGCTTTGATACAACTAGTGATCACCTAATGATGAAACATGTATGTTTTGATAACTACAGGAACTACCACCTTACTTAATTAATTAAAAATAAAAAGGACGATACGTATCATTGTATGTAAACCAATTACCATTTTGTAATTAGGCTAATCGTAATCGTTGGGTCACCATTCGGTCTGTGCCCCACCCCCACCCCAAACCACCATGGAATGCGTCCCCCTTTAGAAAAAGCTTGGTTTGGTCGGGTGTTCAACAGAATGAATTGCCCACAAAAACTAGTAGTTGGCTAGTCTTAACTCTCGTTCATGTTGCATATTTTTTTAGTTATATTTTCATATAAAATGTTAGTTTTATTTATGATATAAACAATTTCTAGAAGGAATTGATGTTATTTGAACAATATCTTTTTGTCCTTTTGTGAAATGGAATAATTTACATAAATAGTCCGTTTGGTTTACCTAGCATTACCAAAAAAAAGGTCTCTAGAGACTATAGCATCAACGCATGTAATTATTCTTTAAAATTTAAATAAGGATATTTGAAAAAAAAAAAATCAAAAGTAATTACGTGTTATTAAACACGCATAATGTCTAAAATATACTATTAATAATTAAATTTAATCAAAATCAGCATCAACATCATGCATGTCAATCAAAATATTGTGTAAAAACTCGCGCCTACAAAAGTATTGTAACCATATAATTATAAACGATTGATACAATCTTATGTAAAACCTATTAATTTAATAGCCATGTGTGTACGATTTATATAATCTTATATAAAACCTATTAATATAATCTACATCATCATTTATACTAGCATCTTCATAACCACCCACAATAGCATTTACATTACCACCCATGCTAAAAGTCTCAATTTCAAATTTCATTAAAGGGGTTAATTCTATGTTACAAACCAAACTAGGATCCACTTGTGGCACAATTACATCCATATGCTCCACATTTTCATCTAAATGATCAGTTTCAACGACATATGGCCCTTGTGGACTTTGTTGCACATCTTTCTCCACAATATCAGTTTTAGTAACGAATGGCTCTTGTTCGGTGAACACACAAATCAATTTATGTTGGCTCACATATTTTGACAAAGTACGTATATCTAAAATTCTAAATCATTGCCTGTAGGTTGAAGATCATTAGTCATATCACAACCAAGTATCAAAAACTAGGAAGATATTGTTTTAACAGCCTTGTAACCTAGCCATAGCTGAATCCAAATCATGAGCACAAAACTCATCTATATCTATCATATCAACGTAGTCTTCGAAACTATTCACATATCTTCTAGGTGAATCCTTAAATATTCCACCATGGTGTAGCTTAAGTGATCGAAAACAGAGTATGACTACCTCCTGGAACATTAAAGATAATTGTTCCATCAATTTAATGTTTTAAACACATATTGTTTACAAAAAAAAGTGTTTACAACATCATTAAATTAATGAAAAAAAATTCAGCAATAACTTACCATACATTGATTAAAGATCATTGGACTTGCCACTTTTTCAAATACAGAACATTGCAAACGGCGTCTGTAACTTAGAGTTTGTGTTCTCCATCAGAATTTTAGGTTTTATAATTTTTGGTTGGTTCGGGTTAGAATTGTGGGAAACGCATTTAGAAACGAGAGGGAAGAAGTTGATCATATTTGTGTGTATTTTTAACTTCAAGCGTGAGTGATTATACAAATGGGTGGTAAAAATGTGAAATGATGATCGTACCCTCATGTACAGGGCACACAAGGGTCACTAGCAGCAAAATTGAATAGTTTTTTTTTTTTTTAACAGGGACTAGTTGTGCAAGTAATTTCAAAAATAGGTATGAGTGGTGTAATAAAAACCGAAAGGGGACTATCGGTGAAATTTCAGTGAAACCATGGTGACTAATTAAGTAAAGAACTTTAAATGTTGATTAGTAAATAAATGCATACACGCGTCACGTTGTATTATTTATGTATTTATAATTCAATATCGTCACTCAAGATCTTTGGTATAGTGGTATGTGAGTTGCCATTAACCTAGAGGTTGTGGGTTCAAGTCTCGTTGGAGACATTATGAGGTATTATGTGTGAAATAGGTGGGATAGAAGTATATAAATTGCCGTTTAAAAAAGATAATTGGCTATCATCTCACGTCCTTATATAAATGGACTTTAGCGGAACACACAAGTTTGGTCCTCCTAAAATAGATGATATAGCATTTGGGCCTCTCAATATAATCTTATTTAACTGCCGTTTATGCATCCTTTTGTGACCCAAACTTCCTTTCTGTACTCACAAGTAACACAAGTAATCCCTAATCCTGGTGTATCTATATCTATACTACATAAAATAGAAAAATGATCAACTTTGAAAAGTATTCATAGTTTGCAAAGAAAACTGACATTCATGAATGTCAAACTTGATTTCTATTACTTTGCATGGTAACTTTGTAAAGTATTCATTGTTTGCAAAAAAAAAACCAGTCATACGATATACTCTCATACCATTCGTGAATGTCAAACCATTTTAAGAATTTTTGTTAGAGTTGGATTATCGGATGTTACGATCGTTTGCAATTACATTTTTATCTTTTCACGTTTTATTTTGAATGTTAAACGAAACACTTGCCATAATATCGCATATCGTTAATTGTCTACCGCTAGTAACCGCTGCCGCCAGACACTAGTACTCGTCTAGTATTAAAATATTGCTACAACAACACAATTTTCGCACAATGAGTTGCATGTTAATTTCTACACTTACATAGAAGAAAGAGAATGTAAATGAGCGCATTATTTTTTATTTTATTATTATTATTATTTGGCATATAACTTTATGTTAACTCATTATGTGAAACTTTAAAGTTTTTTTTAGAGTAAACTACACAGTTCGTCCTTGTGGTTCGCGTTAACTGACGAGTTTCGTCCTTTAACCAAAAAAAATGCACTATCCATCCTTAAATGCGAAACGTTATGTATCATTGGTCCTTCACTTTAACGGGTTACACTAACGCTCGTTAGCTCAACTCACGTGAGTCGTGAGGTATTTTCGTCTTTTTATGTTTGTAGCTAGGGGTAAAGAAGTCATTTTACCTTTTAAATTCATCATCTTTCTTTACCATCTTACTACCAAAATTAATCACCACCGTCATCTTCATAAACAATTCAAAGATATCTTAGAAATCCAAACCTTTCTTCTCTTTTTCTACTCGTTCTATATTATTATAAATTTACCACTATCATCTCACTCCAATATCCACTCCAAAATTTCAAGAGCATTTCTTTTTCCATCTACACACCATCTTCCTCCAGAATTTACCACGGCCACCATTTAGGAACAGATCTGGTCAAAAACACCATCTAGAAAGCACAAATACCAAATCCAAAAAAGTCGGGAACCCACATAAATAACTGTGCGTTTGCTACAACTGAGATTCAAAATCAAGAACACAAAAAGTCAAAACAAATTATCCAACTAAACACACTCAACTTCATGAAACAAATCAAGAACATCGAACAACAATGTCATCATGTTCTTAAGAAAACAGAAACCTAAATCTTCACATCCTCCCCACCTTTAAAAAAATTAGTTAAAAATTTAATCAAAGAACAAAAAAGGCTTAAATGACCACCCCATCATCTCCACCATTCGCCGCCGTTATTTCTATCGGAAACCACCAGGTCCACCACCATCACAACCACCACGTCACCTGCCTGAAAATATCCCTCAAGTTTCACAGTCAGCCGTGGTCAATCACCCTTACAAGTGAAACCTAAGCACTCACCTTTGTAAATATGTTGGTCAATATTACATTTCAAGCATTTCCTGATGATACCCTTTTGAGGATTTTGTCTAAAATGATGAAAAAAGTGAAAGTGGTTCGAATTCGCTAGCCTCAAAAAAAATTGGTTGATTTTAGGAGGTGGGTTGGTTAGAAAAGTTGAGGTTTGTGATTGGGGGTTTGTGAATTCGGGTTGAATCTTCTTAAGGTTTTCGAGTGTTGTTAATGTTGATTTGGTGAAGGTTAGTGTTTTTTGTTAAGTGAAGGCTAATTTACTCTTTTGGAAATTTAAAGATTGTTATAAAGTGTTTTAGGTTGATCTTCATGTTTAGTCAGAGAGACAAGCAGAATATAAGGAGAGAGAAAAAAAGTAATAGAAAGCGTGTCTTGATTATTATTTTAATTTGTTTAATTAGTTAGGTAAATGAAAATAAGAAAGACACTTTTACCCTTATGGAGGATTTAACGGATAAATTTATCAGTCGTTAAAGTGAAGGACCAACGATACATAACGTTTCGCACTTAAGGACGGATGGTGAATTTTTTCCGATTAAAGGACGAAAGTCGTCGGTCAACGCAAACCACAAGAACGAACAGTGTAGTTTACTCTTTTATTTATTTATAAGGATGATAATATTTATAAATAAAAACAACATATAATTGCGGTATTTAAAAAAATAATAAAATCTATAGAGTATAAAGTATAAGTGGGTATTTGTTGAATTAAAAAAAAAAATATTAATATGAAAAATGATAAGTTTATAATTTAGTTAAAAGCCAACAAATAAAGTTTTGTTTGTTAATCCTCTTTTTATTTTATTTTATTTTCAAAATTGACACATATAGATTGTCTAACCAATGTCCTGAGGGCATTCGTTAATGTATATTTATTAAACGTAACTTTTCTTCTGTATTATAAATTGTATTTAATACACATTAATTAACTTTAAAAACTACCATAATAAAATCTGATTTGTAATTTAATAAACTTAAACTTTTCTTTTTATAATCATTTTAAACCTTACCCTGAGGGTACCGTTAGACAAACCCTTATAATTATTTTTGCCGTGCACCATTTTTTTAAAGTTTGACTAAGGGAAGTTAACTTTTGACTTTTAAATGGTAATAAGAATATTTTATTTTCGAATGGAGATCTATCATTGATCCAATTTTAGTTAATTCAACATTTGTTTTGACCCTTTTTGGAGATTTCTTGTATATATAAGAGTATTAAAAAGTTTATTTAGTCAAGCATATGGTGTTGAAACTTATATCATTAGTTTGAACTATTTGCTATAAAATTTGATTAGTTTTCATTTTCTTGAAAAATTAATTGTTTGTTATAATTAAATTTTGAGAATATAATATATTATTAGAAGAACTTAACATAAGATATAGCAAACTAACTAAATAAAACCTACCATATACGTTATGTAATATACTATGTGAACCCACTCAAGCAAGCTCGGTCAAGAAACGACAATACTTGTAGTATGAAAGCACAAGATGAGGTATTGTGCTATAAGTAAGAATGTTGTCTTTATTACCTGTAATACAAATTCTTTAACGTAATACAAAAAGAATATTCCCTATAACTTGGGGTTAGGGGTACACTCACAAAGTTTTTGTTTTATGACTTCAAAAAAAGATTCAACAATTTTTTTATTAAATTAAAATTAAAATTACATTAAAAGTAAATAGTATGTTAAGAATAAAATGATAAAAGTGCAAATAAAGAAAATACAAATTTTAACCCAATATCTATACATAATGCATACACGCATCACTTTTGTATTATTTCAATATCGTTTCACATCTTTTTGTAACCAAAAACCTTTTTGGTAACTAACGGTTTACTTGATAATTAAACAGATAATGTCTTCGTCCAACAACGACTTTGCTCACTTATATATTCCTCTTGAAGTTATACTATCCACTACCAACAACTTTGCTGATGAAAATCTCACCCGCGAAGATGAATTTGCAAAAGAATACAGTGGACAACTCTCGTGGTCCGGTGAGTTGATTAATATCACTGCTCGGAGGGTAAATAAAGAATGTGATGGAGGAGAACAACAGTTTTGGATGGAAATTTCCATGCTATATAATCTCAAGCATAAAAACCTGGTTATGGTGAAAAGATCATAGTTAACAAGCATCAGACCAGGGGAAGTCTCAGGGACTATCTAAGTGACGGGACGCTGACATGGGTGCGAAGATTGGAGATATATGTCGGTCTTGTGCATGCATTAAGCTACATTCATTATGATGAGTCACGTGAATTTAGCTTAATACGTTGGGACATCAACAGCTAATTAGTTCTATTAAATGATAATTGGGAGCCAAAGTTATGTGATTTTGAGCTTTCCATGCAGATTAAATCATCTCAAAGGCACCTTTCATTCAATGATATCCTTTGTGGTACGAACGGATATACAGACCCAACATATATAAATACTCACAGTGTGATCCACAAGTCGGATGTGTACTCATTTGGGATAGTATTGTTTGAACTACTATGTAGTAGGAAATCAGTATCTGACTATGGCGATAATAAGTATTTAGCTCCGGTGGCCGCATTCCATTACAAAGAGAAAATACTCGATGATATAATTGATCTGGGCCTACGGAAACAAATGGATCAGCAGTCACTTGATGTTTTTGCTGAAATTGCGCTTATGTGTCTTGTAAAAATGATAACAAACACACAACAAACTTCTTTACACCCAGCCAACCACCCCTAGGTGTATCTTTTTATTATAACAATTCAAGAAGATAAGTCTCCAAACGGATGCTTACCAAACAATACAAAAGACAAGATTGATCTCTACTAAGTAGACACCAATCAACCTCACTACAATATCACTCAAACCACTCAAAACTACAAAGATCAAATAAAGAGATTGATCTTTATACTGATACAAGACAACCTGATATCAAAGTGATATCAATAACAACAGAAACCAATACTGTGTGTGAAACGAGAGAGAATGAAAACAGATATGAAGACAAGTTATAAAACCCTAAATCTGACTTAGAGTATATATAGGCTGAAGTTACATAACAGCCCTCCAACTTCTCAGCTTAACTCAAACAGCTTCTAAACTTGAGCTCAGAGTAATAGAAGTCTCCAACTTGTCATATTTAGTCCGTGTACTTCCGACATCCCATCTCAAGCTGATAGACTTCAACCTTGATCAACATCCTTAGCCTTAACCTGCTTACCTCCATTGAGAGACCCTGCAAACATGTCAACCAAGCCAAGTTTTTTGCATAATACACAATGTTGTTTTTGACCAAGACACTTGGTAAACACATCTGCAATCTGCATGCTAGTATGAATTTTAATAGTCTTAATCACACCTGCAGAAACCTTTTCTCTTACCAAATGTACATCCAACTCAAAGTGCTTAGTTTTCTCCTGGAAAACTGGGTTAGCAGCAATTTGAATAGCAGCACTATTGTCACAATAAACATCCACAGGCAACAAGCCTTTAATACCAAGACTACTCAACATATTACTCAACCAAATAACTTCATAAGTGGTAGAAGCTAAGCTTCTATATTCAGCTTCAGCTGAACTTCTAGACAAAGTGGATTGTTTCTTACTTTTCCAGGAAATAAGAGAATCTCCCAGAAAAACACAAAACCAGTGATAGATTTTCTAGTGACAGGACACTTTGCCCAGTCAGCATCAGCATAAGCTCTAAGCTTAAGATCAGAAACACTATTAAATTGCAAACCAGAACTAGGAGAACCTTTAAGATATTTCAACACTCTTAAAGCAGCTTTAAGATGTGATTGTAAAGGCTTATGCATATGTTAACTAAGACAATGAACAACATAACTAATATCTGGTCTAGTATTAGTCAGATAAATCAACTTTCCAACCAGTTTTTGATAGTTAGTTATATTGTACAAAACCTTATAAGTATCATTCTCAATACAGTTTAAAACAGAATTCTCAGGTAAAGGTGTATCAACAAGTTTAGCAGCTAACAACCCATATTCATATAACAATTCCATAAGGTATTTTCTTTGTGTCATACACACACCTTTTTCATTTTTCAGAACTTCAATTCCAAGAAAATACTTCAACTCACCCAAGTCCTTAATCATGAACTTGGTACTTAAAAACAATTTAAACTTTTTAATCTCAGCTTCATTGTTACCAGTTATGACAATATCATCAACATACACAAGCAAAGCAACAAACATATTATCTTTCTGCTTAACATACAGAGAATAATCAAATTTGCTTTGAATAAACCCATGCTCAATCAAGGCAGTGGTAAGCTTAGCATTCCACTGTCTTGGAGCTTGCTTAAGACCATACAAGGATTTATTAAGTTTGCATACTTTATTGTCATCACCACCATTAAAACCTTTAGGTAATACCATATAAACATCTTCATCTAAATCACCATATAG
Source organism: Chrysanthemum seticuspe (assembly GCA_019973895.1). NCBI lineage: Eukaryota > Viridiplantae > Streptophyta > Magnoliopsida > Asterales > Asteraceae > Chrysanthemum > Chrysanthemum seticuspe. The sequence goes on from BPTQ01000001.1 coordinate 13,724,676, forward strand.
AAAAGCGTTGTTCACATCCAGTTGATATAATGGCCAATTCATATTAACAACAATACTAATCAAGCACCTCACAGTAACCATTTTCACAACCGGGCTAAAAGTTTCATCATAATGAAAGCCTTCTCTTTGATTGAAACCTTTTGCAACCAACCTAGCCTTGTATCTATCAATTTCTCCTGTAGACTTATGTTTTATTTTCCAAATCCACTTATACCCTATGGCATGTCTACCAACAGGTAAAGTACATTCAGTCCATGTATTTTTTCTATTTAAAGCCTCAATTTCATTGTTCATAGCTTCTGACCAGTTAAGGTCTTTGACAACTTCCTCATAAGTTTTAGGTTCAACAGATTTATTTAGAGTAGAAGCAAAGCACATATTATTTCTGTTAAGACCTTCATAACACACATACTTTTTAATACCATATTGATCCGCTCCAGAACAGTCAAGTTTTATCACTCAAGCCGGCCACTTGTGAATGGCCGACCGTAACAAACTTAAAACGGCTCAGGAACGAACTCAATGAAGATCTGGGGAGTATAGTGTTTCCCCGGGTCGTTATGTCCCAGCGAGCTATGCAATGGATCACCCAACGAATAGTGATCGAGAGATTTGAACGAAAAAGGAGATTGTGAATATGATTATAACTACAGAAAAAGCCAACAAATTATAACGGCTTAAATGCAAATTAAAGGAAATTAAAAAGATAAAAAATATTAAATAAACGCTATCACTATTTGCAAAATGATGTTTTTGTTTTTATGTTTTTATAAAACTGAAATTAAAAACTACGCGACGTACAAATAAAAATGTGAAACTTACACAATATTAACCCTAAAAATGTGAAAATGATATTTTTACAAACCTAATGATAAAAGAAAATATTGAGAAAAAGTTTCTGGAATTGACCAGTCTTCGATACTTGTTACTTTAACTCCGAAATTTATCTTTTTTATGTACCTGACTTACATGAAATGGACAACCATCTGTACGGTATCCCATATTCACCTAAACCTTTTATTTTGTATTCAGATGTCCTCTTTAACTATCTATGTTCCGATCCAACCAACGTTTTCCAAAGTTAGTTTCTCTTCCGAAAGTAATACTACTTTGAAAATCGGGCCAACACTTTTACCAATGACACTCCACGAACTAATCATAACAACAATTATACTTAACCGGTAATATAGTTGACCTACACTTGTTGCGAAAAGATATACCACTAAATCTACTTCTACAAATATACCATAATGGATTTCCAAAATTACCACCACTACTGTTAT
>BPTQ01000001.1:14425965-14693465 GCA_019973895.1 Chrysanthemum seticuspe
CATAGATTCCAATCAATGTTGGAGATCCAGTTTTGCATCTTCATAGCCCAAAGATCATATTCCTCCCTTTTAAGGTAAGGAAACTTAGCATTGCTATTAGATAGACTTAGTTGCTGCAGATGGGTGGAGTTTTGGTTGTTGGTAAGTTCAGTATCAGCATCTGAACCAGGCATGATGTTTTTGTTATGGTTGTATGGGTGTTTAGAAAAAGCTTGTCCTTAGTATCGTAGAGACTCTCACGAGGCTCTGATACCACTTGTTGAAACAAACAAAGACCTTGATAGATCTTGAGCTCGTGGATCGTTATGTATGCCTATGTAATCACAAGCACAATAAAAGACAATCTCTACTACTAATGTTTATCAGCGGAATATAAACACAAGTAACAAATAACTAAGAACTTCTTGATCCTCTATGGATCTTTATATTAACTAAAACTGAGTTTTTCCAATCGGTACATAACTCTTTCTAATGTGTTCCTTTTATAGATAAGGAACCCTAAACAATATCGCTAAACCGTTTTCCAAGAAACGTATAATCATAAAACTAAATAAGATATACACAATCACTTCCTAATAAAGCTCATGTATATCCACACTAAATAAACTAAACACGGAATAATTACTTCCGCAGAAACAAACTAATAACTATTATACTTCAGCAGAATAAGTCTTCGGCAGAATCCACTTCACTTCAGTAGAAACACTTCGGCATTAAGTTCAGCATAATCCAGACTTTCACATAATTCCCAACAGATCCGTCTAGCGTAAAGCTAGGGATCCGTGGGACGCTCCCTTTTACCCATGGGTATTTTGGTTATGGGTCATGGGTCATAGCTTGATCCATGGATCTTTAGCTAGATACAATGTATCTCTTGAGTGCAATGCACTTAGTCACTTGGGTATGGGTTGATCCATGGGTTATGGATACTATCCATGTATGATATAAGCATGATGTCATGCAATGGGTTATGGGTCAAGCTCCATGGGTCATGGGCATTGGGTTGTACCCAACTACATTCAATGTATTTGCCCAATGGGTTATGATACTTAAGTTTCTACCAATTTATATTACCCAATATACTACATACTAGTTATGTGTATATTTTACCCAAATATGTAAACACTAGTGAAACATATTGGATTTCACAAACCCATCAAATCATGATCACATATAGGCGTATAATATAAGGTTTTAGAGAGAGAAATAGTTAGAGGTTTGGGAACTTAGTGAGAGAAAGTGAAAATCTTATTATGAGCTCCAACCCTCTACCTTGGGAGGTAGAGGGTATTTATAGTCTTACATAAAACGCCACCTACGGGCTGTGGATCAGGCATACAGTGGGTAAAGACCCGTCCGTCCTCCACGGTGTTACTTAACTAAATACTACTTAACATTAAATAATCTACGACTACGAGCTTTCTAACGATTACATATACTTGAGGTGACCGACACTTTAATAACTGGATTTACTAAATCCTAACAATCTCCCCCTAAGGGAGGTCACCTCAAAATACAATGAATACAAACAGATATTACATTAAGATTGTTCTTGGATTCCTTTTAAACTTCTTTGCTCAGTAGTCCGTAGTCATTGATTCTTCATTTTTGCATGTTTGGTTAATCCAAGTGGAGGTCTTTAACTGATCCACGTGATAATGAGTTTTGAGCCAACATTGAGATCATCAGCTAACATAAATTTCTGACTCTTCCATTGTGGTGTTGATATTATGTGATGTTGTGACTTTTGGACCGACATGCTCACATTCTGGATCATGAAATCTTTTCATCAGAGTAGCGGAAGCTTTAGTTGATTCATGATATTTGCAGCAGAGTAGTAGAAGCATGGAGTGAAAATATCAGAGTCGTTGATGCACTTATCATGATTTCTTTAGAAATGAATGTGTTGAGTGAGCATGCGGTTATGGATTAACCTCTCCATTCTGATCAGCTGCAAACGTCGGGCGTAACTACATACAACAGTTAGCAATACAACACATGAAAGTGTCTTTGATCACTTTCGTTGAATTGAGGTACACGGCCCATGGTTTCCCGTTGATCAGTACAAGTACTGCCTGTGATCAGGTATAATTCCGAAGAATTTCCTTGACAGGGTTTCGCAGCTGCTCTAGCCGATCTCAAACCGGAACGTCTCAAAGAAGACAACACGGAGTGAGTGAACCAGCGAATTGAGATTCACTGATTGATGAAAATGATTTGAAAACAATCGTGTATTTAGTATAAAGGATTTTGCAATACAACGAAGGTTTTATGGAAAATCAATTATCAATCATAAATAACCTTTTGATTTAGAAAACATAATACACAGTCGACGTGCTAAAGAAAAGAATTTTGAGCACATCGACTGGTTTTTCAAAGGTATTCGTCAATCCATTTTCCTGGACAAGGAACAATTCAATATTGAATCGATCCATTGATGAAGTCTAGATGACACAACAAGTCTTGGCAATACCACAAGGATAATGCGTAGGACTCTTAATATATAATCTCTCTTTCCACATTGTGTGAAACAGAGAGTCTTCATTGAAAGTGTCCTAAAGAGATTTATTTGATGATCTCGTGGCTCCAGACTCAATTGTGCACATTTGGTTCCTATGCCGGAGACTAGGGAGAGGGTCTCCTTCTTCAATATCAACAATCTCTAAGAGAGAGTCGATAGATTATGTAGGTTCCCCATGAGAATGAAACAAGTCCCTTTTAAGAGAAACTTGAGTAGCTTGGGAAGTTGTAGTGCAGTGCGTCACTGGGTCCCTGACGTCTTGTCTTCAATACCAGTGTTACCTTGGTAACCACCAGTAGCATATGAATTGAACCCGGTTTCTTCCCTAAGGTTGAATAATTGGAGGGCTATTTATTTTGACCCTTTTCTCATACAATTCTTTTTCATTCTTCAACCCCTTCAGTGCTGACCGAGACTTCATAACTAGAACCTTGTTGGGTTTATTCCAGTTCTAGCTCTATCTCAGTCCGCACTCTTCCCATATCTCACTTTTCTCCTTTTTTCATCATACCTAAAGACTCTACACTATCTAGTAGATTGTCCCTGGGTAGATCCCTCCGGCTCTGGCGGGATCGTGGGAACGAATACCTAACCTAACCATCCTTATATCACCATACATAAAGTAAATTTGGTCGGTCTATTTGGTATTGTTCATCTGCCATTGGAACCAATTGAAAACCATTTGAAAATCAATCCAGATACTTGTGATATATTATCAAAGCATTTTGTACCTGAATTATTTTTTATATTTTTAGAAAAAGAGCTCCCCCTCAACATGTGCATCATGTATTTGACATCGTTTTGGCACACGGAGGCAAGAGGAAGGATTCACTTCTTTGATTACTATTTTCTAAAAGATATCAACATCACTTTCCTAATCAAAATTAGCAGTTTTCATACTTTGTTAAAGGTATTTTTGGAAAGGATGTGGTTTTCAAAAAAAATTGCTCCCCCTCAATATGTGCATAGAGATTTGAAAGTGTTTTGCACATATTAGGGAAAATCTGCACATTGAAACAAATCAATCACGTTTCAGTCCTTTTTTGTTTGAAATAGATGCTCCCCCTCAACATGTGCATGGAAAATTTGAAATCGTTTGGCACATGTGGGGAGGAGAGCTTGTAAATCATTATAAAACCATTTATCGAATTATCAGTTTAAATCCAATTTAAATCACAAATTCTCCCCCGATCACAATTTTCAAATCATTTGAGATTTGTGATCTTTGGAGATTTAAATTGATTTTGAAAGCTTTTGAGGAGAATTGTGACTTGCTTATGAAAACATTTTACCGATAAGGATCAAGTCTGAGACTTTAAACTCCAAAGATTAAACATGCATTAGTATCTTTTAAAAACAATTGTATGACAAATAACCTTTTGATGTGATTTGTTAATACAAATATCGTCATTAAACGTTATTTATATTTTTGATCTTTGCCTAAGTTTTGTTAACGACAAAAGTAAATTTAATTTATAAAAGCTTAAAGCTTGTCAAGTTTAATTGATATTAAAACAAGCTTTTTCAAACAATATATTCATCATTCAAGCATTTACATTTATGATTAGTATCATCTTGATATGACTCTAATCATTATGTATGATAGTAGTTTTTAGAATGTGTTAGGTTCTTAAAACCAAACACTACTTAAGCATTTGCATATTTCTAAAAATAGAAATACAACATATGACATCATGTATTGCATCATGGAAATCATTGGAAGATTCCATTAGATATTTTGTGTAGATTTGTACTCTTCATATCTTGCACAATATCACTTAGATAGAGTTGACTTTGGCAAGATTTGATATCTTGGCTGTCAGACCCGGCGGTACCAAAATGGTACACGGGCGGAACCCTTTTAAGGGGTCCGCCGTCCGTGGACGCTCCTGTCCATTTTGGCTATAAATAGCAATGCCAAGCCAAGTAGTTTTCTATCCCTTTCTACTATACTCTCATACATATCTTCTCTCTAACCTTTCTAACTCAGTTTCATATCATATTAGTGATCTCTTTTGTAGCAAAGAAGATCAAGTCATATTCAAGCTTCAACGAGAAGTTGGAAGTCTTGTTTGTTTAGTGTTGTATGATCTAGTGTTGATTCATACTTCATTGTAGTATCAAACCATCATAATCTTGTGAGTGTGAGTGGTTAGTATTGTAGTCCTCAAAATACATTGTGAGTGGGAGTAGTTGTACCCTTGAAAAGAACTCGACATCTAGCTTAGTGTCGGAAATAGTGTAAGCGAAGTGTAAAGGTTTTCTCCGCCGGTGAAAGGAGCTTGTTGACTAGTGAAGTTAAACTCTCGAATGTGAGACTCGGGGAGTGGAGTAGGGCAAGGAAAAAGAGTCCTTGTAGGTCGAACCACTATAAACAACTTGTTGTGGTTTGATCATTTCTTTCCTTATTTACTTATTACATATTGCTTGCATATTTCATCAACATACTCAAGATCAATATCAATTGATCTTACAATAAGTTTCAAAACAAAGTTTTTAATTGGTAAACTATTCAACCCCCCTTCTAGTTTTCTACAATTGGTACTAGAGCCTCGTTGCTCAAGAATTTCTAAAATAACTTGTATTTTATAAATTTGAAACGATCCATGGATTCTGAAAACTTTAAAGAAGGGCAATCTATGCAAAGACCACCACTCTTTGAAACCAATGGATTTATCTATTGGAAAAACCGTTTTGAAACATATGTAAAATCAAAAGATATAGATCTTTGGTTTATTATTGTTAAAGGGGATTTTAGTTCTACAACAAAAGATATTTCCGTTGATGAACAAAAGAAATTAGTTGCTAAAAATAATGAAGCTAAAATGATGCTTTACAATGCTTTACCTAGAAAAGAATATGAAAGAATTTTTATGTGTGAAACCGCCAAAGATATTTGGGAATCTTTAATTGTTACACATCAAGGTAATTCACAAGTCAAGGATAACAAAATTGATCTTCTTGTTCAACAATATGAACAATTTGTTATCCCTGAAGATGAAACCATTGATTCTGGCTTTGCTCGCTTTAACACTATTATTACATCACTCAAAGCACTTGATGAATCTTTTCGTAGTAAGAACTTTGTCAGGAAATTTCTTAGAGCACTTCATCCCAAATGGATAGCTAAAGTGACCGCTATTGAAGAATCAAAAGATCTCTCAATAATGTCATTAGACGAGCTAATTGGCAACCTCAAAGTTCACGAAATGATAATGGAGAAAGATTCGGAGATCATCAAAGGAAGAAGAGAGAAGATCAAATCCGTTGCTCTAAAAGCAAAGGCGGAATCAAGTGATGACGATGAATCTTGCTCCGGTAGTGAAGATGAGGAGTATGCCATGGCCGTTAGAGATTTTAAGAAGTTCTTTAGAAGAAGAGGAAAGGTTGTAAGACAACCTCGAGAAGAAAAGAAACCATTCCGAAAAGATCGGGATGATAAAAAGGGTAAAGGTGAAAGAAAGTGTTTTAGATGTGGTGATACAAGTCATCTCATAGGAGAATGTCCCAAGCCACCTAAAAGCAAAACTCAACGAGCTTTTGTAAGTGGTGCTTGGAGTGATAGTGAAGATGATGAAGAATCAAGCAAGGAAGAGATCGCTCTAATGGCACATGAGTCAAACGAGGTACTTTCCGACTCTTCTTATTCTTCTATTGATGATGACACTTTGCACAAACAATATAATCAATTGTGTGAACTAAGTCTAAAAATCATAACTAAAAATAAATTTTTAAAAACCAAAAAGGAATTTTTGGAAAATGAAGTATATGAGTTGAAAGAAAAAGCAAAACGACTTGAAAAAGGAAAAGCAAATGACGACGATTGTAAATCATGTCAAGAGCTTAATCTTGAAATAGAAAAACTGAAACTCACACAAGAAGTTTTAATCGAAAATAATTCTAAGTTTAAAAGGTTTAACAAAAACATTGCTCTTGCCGATGAAATAGTTAAAATCCATAAAACACCAGGAGACATGAATGGGCTAGGTTTTAATGAAGTATTAATTCCAAAGAGTCAAAACAAAATGGCCGAAAAGGACGAACATTCTGTCAAAACTGTTGCAGTACAGCACAGACCAAACGGAACCAAAATAAGGGTTTCGTCCGTTGTGAAAATTGGTGCCGTGGGTACTTCAGAAGGACAGAATGTTCGCAATACGGACCGTACTGAATTTGTTAAAGTAACAAAGAAAACCAATGATAATGTTAAACTAAAACCAGCCATTACATCAGGAGTAGGACTTGTCAAAAATGAATTTAGATCAAAAACTACTCAACAACGTTATAAAACTTCTTTTGCCAAACGCCCCTTTCCTAAGAGCAACCACAACATACAACCCAACTACCAACACAATGGTTGGAATCAAAACTTTCCTAGACCATATCAAACTCCAGATTACATGCCATGGAACTCTTACCCATCGTTTCCATACATGAATCAAATAAATGGTATGTTTAACCCAAACGGACCCATGAGATATTGGGGACCAAATGCTTGAGTTATTTGCTTCTTAGGTATGCTTGAAAGTTGGATTGGAACCTGATGAATGGATAAAAGATAGTGGATGCTCACGAAACATGACGGGCAACAAAAGTCTCTTCTCATCATACCAAGAGTATGACGGAGGTAATGTCACTTTTGGTAGCAATCTCAAAAGCAAAATTATTGGCAAAGGTACGATTGCTCATAACTCCCTAACTATTGAAAATGTTGCTCATGTGGATAGGTTAGGATTTAATCTACTTAGTATTAGCCAATTATGTGATAAAAAGTATAAAGTACTATTTGATGAAAATGGTAGTAAAATACTAAAAGATGGTATCACCATAGCTAAAGGAGTTAGGAAAAATAATATATACGTCATGAAAATAGATAAAATATATAATGACAAACTTTTCCTAACAACATTAGACGATAGCTCATCTCTTTGGCATAGACGCTTAGGTCACGCTAATATGAGACTTATACAAAACCTATCTTCAAAAGAGTTAGTTAGGAATTTACCAAAACTAAAATATGACCAACACTTTTGCGACGCTTGCAAAATTGGTAAACAAACCCATAGTAGTCACAAATCTAAAAATATGGTGTCCACATCTAAGTGTCTAGAATTATTACATATGGACTTGTTTGGACCATCCGCTATAAGAAGCTACGGAGGCAACTTATACACTTTGGTCATAGTAGATGATTACTCAAGGTTTACTTGGACGTTATTTTTGAAAACTAAAAATGAAGCTTTTGATAAATTTGAAATTCTTAGCAAGAAAATTCAAAATCTTCTAGGTGTCAAAATTGTGTCGATCTGAACGGATCATGGTCGTGAATTTGACAACGAAATTCAATTTGGAAACTTTCGTGATACAAATGGTATAACACATAACTTTTCCGCTCCACGAACACCTCAATCAAATGGAGTAGTAGAACGTAAAAATAGAACAATTCAAGAAATGAGTAGAACAATGCTTAATGAACAAAACATTCCTCAAAAGTTTTGGTGTAACGCCGTTGACACTTCTACATATATCTTAAATAGAGTCTTAATACGTCCTTTCTTAAACAAAACACCATATGAACTTTATAAAGGTAAAAAGCCAACGTTAGGATATTTTAGAGTCTTTGGTTGTAAATGCTTTATTCTTAATACTAAGGATTATCTCACCAAGTTTGACCCAAAGTCTTATGAAGGTGTATTTCTTGGTTACTCTCAAACTAGTAAAGCTTACATTGTCCTAAATAAAGAAACAATGATAGTCGAGGAATCGTTGAACATAACATTTGACGAATGTCCACCTCCCTCTAAGACATCACCTTTGGTAGATGATGACTTAGTTGAAAGTCAAATAATAGAAAGTCAAATTAATAATAACAAGGAAGATGAACCATTAAATAAGGAAATTATCAACATCAAAGAATCTAAAAGTCATCCTTTAGAAAAGGTCATAGGGCAACTTAATCAAAGAACCTTAAGGTCACAAGCCCAAAATCAAAGTAATCATTTTTGTTTTGTATCCACCATTGAACCGAAAACCATAAATGAAGCAATAAAAGATGAATCATGGGTAATGGCCATGCAAGAAGAATTAAACCAATTCGTTAGAAATGATGTTTGGAAACTAGTTCCAAAACCCAAAGATCAAACTATAATTGGAACAAAATGGGTCTTTCGAAATAAAATGGACGAAAATGGTGTAGTATCTAGAAACAAAGCTAGGCTTGTTGCACAAGGTTATAATCAACAAGAAGGAATTGACTATGATGAAACTTATGCACCGGTAGCTAGACTTGAATCTATTAGAATATTACTTGCTTATGCATGTGCTTATGACTTTAAATTATTTCAAATGGATGTTAAAAGTGCTTTCCTTAATGGGTTTATTAACGAAGAAGTGTATGTTGCTCAACCTCCCGGTTTTACCGACTTTGAGAAACCACATCATGTCTTCAAACTCAAGAAAGCATTATACGGCCTTAAACAAGCACCTAAAGCTTGGTACGACCGTCTTAAGATTTTTCTTATTGATAACAAATATACTATGGGATTAGTAGATAATACTCTCTTTACCAAGAAAAAGGAATCACAAATTATCATTGTTCAAATATACGTTGATGACATTATATTCGGATCAACTTGTCAAGAACTATGTGATGATTTCTCTAAAATCATGCATGACGAGTTTGAAATGAGTATGATGGGTGAGTTAAACTTCTTTCTAGGACTTCAAATTAAACAACTAGAAGATGGCATTTTCTTTAACCAATCTAAATATATAAAAGACATGCTTAAGAAATTTGGTCTTGAAGATTCCAAACCAACTAAAACACCCATGTCCTCGGACACTAAACTCATCAAGGACGAAGAAGGTGAATCTGTAGATAACACTAAATATAGAGGATTGATTGGTAGTCTACTCTATCTTACGGCTAGTAGACCCGACATTATGTTTAGTGTTTGTCTATGTGCTCGCTTTCAAGAAAACCCAAAGGCATCACACTTAGAAGCCTTAAAAAGGATTTTTAGATACATTAAGGGAACAACTTGTTTAGGATTATGGTATCCCAAAGGAACGGGTATAGAAACCATAGTGTATGCTGACTCGGATCATGCCGGTGATTATGTCGATAGAAAAAGTACAAGTGGTATTTGCACTTTTGTTGGACATTGTCTCACCTCATGGTTTGCAAAGAAGCAAACGGCCTTAGCCATCTCAACCACTGAAGCCGAGTACGTCTCAGCCGGAAAAGCATGTCAACAAGCTCTTTGGATGAAGCAAGCTCTTGTAGATTACGGAATTCATCTCAACGACATTGTGATACTTTGCGACAACAAAGGAGCCATCGATCTCAGCAAGAATCCCGTTCAACATGCTCGTACAAAGCATATTGAAATCCGTCATCACTTTCTTCGCGACAATGTTCAAAAAGGAAACATTTCAATCGAGAAAGTATCCTCCGAAGACAACATTGCCGACATCTTAACTAAGCCTCTTAAACGAGAACCTTTTAATCTTCTTAGACTTGGTTTAGGGTTAATGGAACCAAACATGTAGGATAAACATAGCCCAAAATATTAGAATAGTCAAAACAAAACAATTTTGTCTTGTACCTGCTACTGTAGCCACGGCACCAAACGACAACAAAGACGGAACTAAATTTTTGGTGCCGTCTGGTCCGCGGTGTCTACAGAAGCAAAACTACTATATACAAATCATTCTCTTCCTCAAAACCCACTTTACCAAAACGTGTAAAACTTAAACCAAGCTCATTATTGCCATCTTCTCACTCTCTAATCACTGAAGATAACATCATTGTAAGTATCCTAACTACATTTCATCTCTTAATTCTGAGTCTAGGATTCTTATTTATGCACAAAACTATCACAAATCATTACATGGGATTTTATGTATGCTTTTATACCAAATATGAATTCAATTGGCAAATTGCATAACTAGTCATTGAAATTAGGTACTACATTATCATATTGCATAAACAATTCATGCTTCCCACTAAATTGATAGATAATGAATATAAGGCCTTATTCAAACAACCAAACACCCCATGTCAAAAGTTTTGAAAAGCTTCTCACTTGTAGGAAAACAATTTTTTCATTGCTAATACAAATAGAAACGTTAAATTTTCATCACTTGCATGCTCTTGAATACTAAAGGTATTGCATAACTAATATGCATTCCCGGGTATATTCAAATGAAGCCACATTGAATTAGGATCATTTGGGTTATCTCATGGTATTTGCCAAACACCCCATTAAAACTAATTTTTGTGCATAAAATAAGTCAAGATAACCGCAACTCCAAATTGTTTTCATATAGGCACACACTAGAACCAAAAACGTTAAAATTTATTCTCATTTTTTAACATATTAATTCTTGTCCTTAGGAATAACCATGGTAGCCGCAAGATTCTATGATCACAAAGACACCCTTAACTACATTCCCAAACACCACAAAACCAAAGGACTTAACAAGGAACAAGTAGAAATATTTAGGGGTCTAGAATCAAGGTACTTCCATGAGGGTAGAACCATTCACTCATCCTTCCTTCAACATACCAATCTTCGTGAAGAACTAGCCGCCATTCAATTCGATTGTCTTCTTGACATCGATGAACCTATTTGTCCTAGGTTTGTGTTAGAATTCTATGCTAGTGTGACCGGCTTTAGTGATGAAGACGATGATGAATTTTGTCTTAGCTTTAGAATCAACCAAAATGACTACACCATCACCTTAAGCGAATTTGCTAAAGTACTAGGAATTCCCAACCGAGGAACTTGTGTCTACACGGACAAGTGGTCCCTCACCGCTCTTGATGCAATCAATGACCGCACTTCTCGCTACCTAACTTGTTTGGCCGATAAGGATACCATCCGTGAACACCTTTTTAACCCAAAAAGTGATACAACCCGAGTCACCCGAAAGGGAAAAGAGGTAAAACGAGATCCATATGGAAAGGAGCTAAATGAACTTAAGCCCGAATTTAAGAAATGGGAGGAGTTACTTAGAGCCAACGTCATTAGCACCGTAGGAAATAGGGATCACATAAACGCTTGTCTTTGTCACATGCTCTACAACTTGTCCACCCGCCAACCATTCAATTTAGCCTACTACATTGCTAGGAGAATGATTGATATTCCAACTCAAGGGTCGGTTGCTCTTCCATACGGAATGCTCCTTACCCGTCTCTATAGAAACTTTGCACCAATCCCACCAACTCCAAAAGGGATGCACCTTCACTATGAACTTATTCCTCACATCTTTGTACCTTTGAGTGATGAACGAGTTGCTAAGACTAAAGGCAAGAGAGCTAAACCTCCAACTCCTTCATCATCATCATCATCATCAAATAGCTCCGAGGATGGTCTTCCAAGCTCTCATCTTCGACCTCATGAGTATTACGCGCCTCTTCCTGAGATCGAGAATGAATCAACAGAGTTCAAGCAAACTAAGGGAATGTTCAAGTGCCTTGGTAGGATGATGAACAAGATTTACAAGAAGTTGGACAAATGAGGGTACTTTAAGGAGTGTTTGGAACAATGCATCATCGTTAATGTTTGACACAATTTAGTTGTTTTCATTATGTAGGATGATAATATAACTTGAAACAATGTCGTATGCTAACAATCTTATGCAGGGGGATAGCACAAGTATGCTATCAAATTTTACCCATTTTCACTATATTGTGGACATCAAAAAGCCTTGCTCAAAATTTATGCTCCACTATGTTTATATATGTGTTATATACCTTTCCTAACTAGAAATGTTTAGTATAACATCTTTTGAGAAAAATTTCAGGTTTCGGAAAAATCCCCGACACCTAAAAACTAACTCTGTCTACTTTTCTGCACTTCACGGATCAGACGGCACCAACGTTTTGGTACCGTCCGTTATGTAAAATGGTACCGCCGTACCTGTACAGGCGGACCATACGGCACCCTTTTTAGGGTACCGGCCGTGTATGATTTTGGTGCCGTGGATCCTCCAGGTAATTTTCTGAATTTCGACTCTTTCGTGATTCCAAATTATCTTCCATCACTTATAAATCAATCTTAACTAGTTTATAGTGTTATTAGAACTAGTATAATTCAGTAAGGTATATAAGAAAGCCATTTCCCACCAAAATTCAAAAATTTGAAAAATCCACTCAAGGAGCCCTTTGGCATAAAGGAAGGAACCAAATTTTTGGTACCTTTAAATCCGTGGGTGATCTGATTGTTAGGAAATTCCACTCATTAGAACACATTTATTGCAAATCTTTTCTTCTTCACTCCATCTCTCTTGTATGGATTGACTTGGGTGATATGACTAGCATTCAACCCACTTCCAAATCATTAGGAACCTCATCTCCTCAATGGTTCAACATCAAATCAAACACATTTCTCAACAATTTTTCACTTCTATAAATTGAGAGGTTTTACCATGATCATCCTCACACCTTCTTTATTCTTACTATTATCTAGCAAAGCAAAACCCAAGTCAAAAATGACAAAATCATCTCCAAAACCTTGCAAGAAAACCGCTAGAATTAGTGTGAGGCCTTGTTGCTTCGTTAACCTTAGCTCATCATCCGAGTCTTCTCCACTCACAATCTCATCTCCCATCCGAGATGATACAAGCCTTACTTTGGCTACACCCAATCAATCACACATTGTGATCGCCACTCCACCACCTGCAATAACACCAACTTCACCTCCACCGGCACCCATCCAAACATCCAAAACACCTTCACCACCTTCACCGCCAAGGTCTCCAACTCTCATTCCTATGGAGTTATTTTCAACTCCACCAAATCCTTTCCTAGAGGACTTGGAAGACTTGCCTCCTAGGCCAAGTCATCCACCACCATTGCCATCCTTTGGCACAATTGACTGATTGAGCGAATCGCTCATGAATCACCTCGGTCATCTTTTGACCCAAACGCCCCATTAGGACCAAGACCTCTTCTTTTCCACCCCATTCACAAGGACATTCATGGTCCTTTATATGGGGATCATCCACTTCCATCATCAATGCCCCCTCATATTAAGGACATTCCGGAGTGCATGTGGGATGACAATCCCACTAGAGAGGAGATTCAAGCGGAACTCCACAACCTCCACCAATTCAAAGGCATGGTGGATTCTCACTTAAGTGAGACAATGCAAATGCAAAATGCTTTGCTTGCATCCATCATGACCACTCCAAACATCCCCAACACCACCAACACATCCACCATTCCACCACCACAACCTCCCCAAACATTCTACCCTCCAAGGCATGGTTGCTCAACTTGTGAGCAAACGGCCCAAACCGTGGAAAGGACCCGGGTTATGGTCCATGACTTTCAAGAAGAAATGAGGTTCATCCTCAACCACATCCTTGAGCGTCTCAACGCTCTTTCCCATCCACCATCACTTTAGGATGGTTTTAGACTAGTCTTTCTAGTTTTTATTTTTTTAGGATCATTTTTATTTCTTGTACTAAAAACACATCATTGTGTTCTCTTTTCATGATCTTTACTCATGAAAAAATTTAACTAATGAATGTTGTTTATTATATTGTTGGTGTCATTAGATAGTGTTTGGAAATGCTTGTGAATGATCATTATTACTAACAATTTTTTTTAGCTTTATTTTCACAATCCATGAATCTTCCCATTAAAGCACCCAATTTAGGGGGAGCTTTGAACAAGGGGGAGATACTAGCTCGGGCTCATTACATTCCGCATAGCCTCTTCTTTTTGTTGAGACAAAAAGGGGGAGAAAATATAGAACTTTGAAATTATTTATATTTGACTTTTCTGAAAAAGTCAAACTGCATACATTTGACTTCTTAAAGTCAAACAGGAACCCTCATTGATAATACTTGACTTTTCTTTAAAAAGTCAAACTTCATACTTTGACTTTCATAAAAAGTCAAACATCATACACTTGCATTATCATTTCCTTTTCAAGTTCTAAAACTAATATTTTTATAACTCTTGTACAAACTTTGTATCTTTTATAAAAATAAAATTTATATTTTGTCCTCAACAAAAAGGGGGAGATTGTTAATACAAATATCGTCATTAAACGTTATTTATATTTTTGATCTTTTCCTAAGTTTTGTTAACGACAAAAGTAAATTTAATTTATAAAAGCTTAAAGCTTGTCAAGTTTAATTGATATTAAAACAAGCTTTTTCAAACAATATATTCATCATTCAAGCATTTACATTTATGATTAGTATCATCTTGATATGACTCTAATCATTATGTATGATAGTAGTTTTTAGAATGTGTTAGGTTCTTAAAACCAAACACTACTTAAGCATTTGCATATTTCTAAAAATAGAAATACAACATATGACATCATGTATTGCATCATGGAAATCATTGGAAGATTCCATTAGATATTTTGTGTAGATTTGTACTCTTCATATCTTGCACAATATCACTTAGATAGAGTTAACTTTGGCAAGATTTGATATCTTGGCTGTCAGACCCGGCGGTACCAAAATGGTACACGGGCGGAACCCTTTTAAGGGGTCCGCCGTCCGTGGACGCTCCTGTCCATTTTGGCTATAAATAGCAATGCCAAGCCAAGTAGTTTTCTATCCCTTTCTACTATACTCTCATACATATCTTCTCTCTAACCTTTCTAACTCAGTTTCATATCATATTAGTGATCTCTTTTGTAGCAAAGAAGATCAAGTCATATTCAAGCTTCAACGAGAAGTTGGAAGTCTTGTTTGTTTAGTGTTGTATGATCTAGTGTTGATTCATACTTCATTGTAGTATCAAACCATCATAATCTTGTGAGTGTGAGTGGTTAGTATTTTAGTCCTCAAAATACATTGTGAGTGGGAGTAGTTGTACCCTTGAAAAGAACTCGACATCTAGCTTAGTGTCGGAAATAGTGTAAGCGAAGTGTAAAGGTTTTCTCCGCCGGTGAAAGGAGCTTGTTGACTAGTGAAGTTAAACTCTCGAGTGTGAGACTCGGGGAGTGGAGTAGGGCAAGGAAAAAGAGTCCTTGTAGGCCGAACCACTATAAACAACTTGTTGTGGTTTGATCATTTATTTCCTTATTTACTTATTACATATTGCTTGCATATTTCATCAACATACTCAAGATCAATATCAATTGATCTTACAATAAGTTTCAAAACAAAGTTTTTAATTGGTAAACTATTCAACCCCCCTTCTAGTTTTCTACATGATTGAAATCATTCTCCCCCTCAATCGATGACATAAGTTGTTGATTGAGAGATAGATATTTTGACAACTAAGTCCAGATGATTTTCAAAAATTGAGTCCGAGTTATTTTTCAAAGCTATTAGTTTTCATTAGATAGCAAATATTTGTTCATAGAATCAGAGCATGAGATTTGAAAAAATGAGGTAAAGTATGACTATGTTCTTTCTTTAAAAAAAACGGGTTATAGACTGAAATGACTATAAGCCTTTGTATTACTTTATCTCAAATTATTTTTTATTTTTTTTTAATTTTTTTTTATTTTTTTTTTATAAAAGATTTGTGTACATTCGAACAACATCTAAAGACCCGTGTCACTCTTTGAATGACAGGACAAAGACCGTAGATATTATCAAATCAAGAAAAAATATGACAAAAAGACAATACTTTTTGAAATTTTTTTGAGTTTTTCAAATTTTTATGAATTTTTGAAAGTTTTATATTTTTCTATTTGCTTTTTGCAGGTTTTGTAATTTTGTATTTTGTTTTTGAAAAAATATTTACAAGATATGAATGAAGAAAACCTTTTACTCCTCTTCTTCCTCTTGAAGACGTTTAAGTGTTTCCGATTGTAGACTCTTTAGACCAAGTCGTGGAAGGATAAACTCAAAAAGTTCTCTAGGAAGAGCTTTGGTGAAGATATCTGCTAACTGGTATTCAGTCCTCACAAAATAAAGTTCAACCACACCGTTTTCTACTTGATCCTTGATGAAATGATGTCGAATGTCAATGTGCTTTGCTCTTGAATGTTGAACGTTGTTGCATGAGAGAGCAATGGAACTTTTGTTATCACAATACAGAGGGATTTTGTTGAATTCAAAGTCATAGTCAGATAATTGGGATCTCATCCATAGGATTTGAGCACAACAAGATGGCATGGCTATGTATTCAGCCTCTGTAGAGGATATTGAAGTACTCATTTGTTTCTTAGAAGACCATCTCACAAGCTTATCATTCAAAAACTAAGCACCTCCAGACGTACTTCGACGTGTATCTTGATATCATGCATGATCAGCATCTGCATAGGCTGTTAGTGACATACCGGTGTCCTTCGGGTACCAAAGTCCCATATTGATGGTTCCTTGGAGATACCAAAAGACCCGTTTAACCGCTTCAAGGTGCTTTTCGGTAGGCTTAGCCTGGTATACATGCAAACAGCGAACAGAATGCCTGGTCTACTAGCTGTGAGGTACATCAGGGATCCAATCATACTACGATATTTTTTTGGTCTACCATGATCCCTAAGTGGTCCTCATCCATTTTAGTACGCTCTATTATGGGAGTGTCAACTGGGTCACAAGAATCAAATCCAAATTTCTTTAAAATCTCATTTGGATATTTAGATTGATTTATAAAAATGCCTCCGGGACATTGTGAAATTTGTATTCCCAAGAAAAATGACATTTGTCCCATCATTGACATTTGAAATTTGAAACCCATTTCATTTGAAAAATGGTCACATTCATTGGGGTCAGTCGAGGCAAAAATAATATCATCAACATAGATTTGAACGTGAATTAAATGTTTTCCTGACTTTCTGGTGAACAATGTCGGATCAACTGCTCCTTTGCTGAATCCAGTAGATAGAAGAAACTTTGATAGCATATCATACCATGCCCTTGGAGCTTGCTTCAAACCGTAAAGAGCCTTCTTCAAGCGATAGACATGAGTAGGATGCTCTGGATTCACAAAACCTTCAGGTTGGCTGACGTATACGACTTCTTTAAGATCTCCGTTAAGAAAAGCCGTCTTTACATCCATCTGATAGACTACTATGTTCTTACTTGCAGCATTAGCCAAGAAGATTCTGATTGCCTCGATACGAGCAACTGGAGCAAATGATTCTTCAAAGTCAACACCCTCCTCTTGAAGGTATCCTTTTGCAACCAATCGAACCTTGTTCTTTAATACATCACCATGCTCATCAAGTTTTACTTTGAAGATCCACTTTAGAGCAATGATCATGGCACAGTCTGGAGCAGGTACTAATTCCCATACATCTAGTAGATCAAACTCATGAATTTCTTCTTGCATGGCATTGAACCAGCTATCTTCATTCATGGCAGTTTAACGTCTTTTGGTTCGACCTTGGATAGTACGGAGTTGAAGAAGCACCATAAGGCATCAGTTGCAAGTTGTTTACGAGTGGATACTGGACGAGAGGGATTTCTAATGATTTTGTCCAATGGATGATCATGTGTCCATTTTCTAAGGTGTTCGTGTGGTTGTTGTTGAGGAACTGAAGTAGCAGAGTTGATTTCTCCTAATGAAGATTGTTGGGAATTCTACTAAGTTAGAATTCTGCTGATGTTTCTGTCAAAGGATTCTGCTGAAGTTCAATGTTTATGCTGAAGAACAGAATCTGCTGAAGTTATATTATAGCATAGTTTGTTTCTGCGGAAATAGTTATTCCGTGTTATTCAATAGTTAGCTAGGATATGCATGAGCTTTATTAGGAAGTTATTGTGTATATCTTATTTAGTTTTACGTTTATCTGTTTCTTAGGAAACAAGTTAGGGTTCCTTGTCTATAAAAGGAACACAATAGAATGAATTATGTACGAGTTAGAAAAACAAAGTTTTAATAATATAAAGATCCATAGAGGATCAACGAGTTCTTAGTTATTTGTGTTTGTGCTTATATTTGATTTCCGCTAAAGAATATAAGTCGTAGAGATTGTCTATTAGTTTTCTTGTGATTACATAAGTAATACTAACGATCTGCGAGTGCTCAAGATCTATCAAGGTCTAACGTTTCAACAAGTGGTATCAGAGACTCGAGAGAGTCTCTACGATACTAAGAACAGTCTTTTCTAAACACTCATACAACCAACACAACATTCACCATGCCTGGATGACAAGATGTTATCGAAATCACCAACAACCAGAACACCACTCATATGCAACATCTGAGCCTATCGAACAGCAACGCCAAGTTTCCTTACCTAAAGAGGGAGGAATATGATTTATGGGCAATGAAGATGCAAAACTGGATTTCCAACATTGATTGGAATATGTGGGAGATCGTAAGAAAGGGAAACAGTTTGAAGAGGACTACCACAGATGCTGATGGTAACATGAATTTCGTTCCTCCTAAAACTGATGAAGAGTTACTGGTGGTTCAGAGAGAAACCAAAGTGAAAACGATTCTTCTTCAAGCTATTCCTGAGGATCACTTGAGTGATTTTCTCTTCATGCAAGATGCTAAGGATATATGGTTGGCTATTAAAGCCAAGTTTGGAGGGAATGAGGAGTCTAGGAGAATGAGAAAATCGATGCTGAGACAACAGTTTAAAGACTTTCAAATCTCTGAAGAGGAAGGACTTCACAAGGGCTATGACAGGTTTCACAAGATTTTAAGTCAGTTGAATCAGCTTAAGGCAAAGCCAGATAATGATGATTGTAATTCTAAGTTCTTAAGATCTTTACCTCAATCTTGGCTACAAGTGAGCATTGCTTTCAAAACTAAAGGTGGGCTGGATATGCTTACTTTTGATGAGCTGTACAACAAACTTAAAGCTCTTGAACATGATGTAAGAAGTCCTTATCGTACATCCTCCACTGCTAGTCACACAGCTTTTGTTGGGGCCTCTACCCCTAAGTTGATTCATGCTCCAAGTCCCACTTACTCATCATCATCTTACACTACCACTCCATCAAGCTCTCACTCTCAATTTAGTGGTGTAATGGAAGATGTGCTTGGATCCTTCTTTGCTGATTATGATCCTCAGCAGGAACTTGCTTATGAGGATTTGGGACAGATTGATCCACTGGAGATGGAGGAGATGAAGTTGAAGTGGCAAGTGGCCATGCTATCTATGGAAATCAAGAGATTTGAGCGTAAGGCTGGGAGGAAGTTTGGTTTTCAGGGAAGAGATCCAGCCAGGTTTGACAAAAAGAAGGTCAAGTGCTTTACATGTCATCAAATGGGTCACTTCTCTAGGGAATGCAAGGATAGGAAGGTTGGTGATGAGGTGAGATACTCTTCCTATCAGCAGAATCAAAGGGATGCCGGCACTTCAAAGACTGGATCCTCAGTTGCTATGGTTACTTTGGATGCTAATGTAGACTGGAAGCTGCATGATCAGGAGAATGATGAAAGTTCTGGTGCTGATAACATTGGGTTGCTGGCACACTGTACTTTAGAGGATAGGCATGATCAAATTGCCTTGATGGGCCTCTCTCATGTACAAAATTGTTTGTTTGGTTGTAGTGAATGTTACAATGAACTTAAAGAAGCATATGATATTTTGAAACCTAAATATAATGAATGCTATGTTGAAGTTGAAGCTTATAAACAGGCATTAAAAACATTAGAAAGACAAAAAGTTTGGTTTCAGAAGAATCAAATAGCTTATGATGAGAAGATTAGAGTGTTAGAAAGTGATCTTGAATGTACACAAAATGACTTAAAAAGGTCTGAGAAATTGAAAGCTGATGTAGTTTCTGAAAACAAAGAGCTTAAAGAAAAACTAGATGCTGAAATAGCTAGACATAAACAATGGTTAATATCTGGTAATAATCTAGCTAAAGAAATCTATAGTAGTCAATCTGAGACCTCAGCAATAGGTTTAGGTTTTAAAAAGTATGTAGGATTAAAGGCTAGACATGATGGGCGTAAAACTACACCAGCAGGCTTAGCTAATTATGTTAAAGAAGGTGACCTACATGCTGTACGTGGATCTATTAGAGGAATACCTATGCCTGCTGACCTTTCCATTACTGTTGACTTTGATGGATCACATCATCTTTATGGCAAAAGGTCAAAAGACTTGCCTGACCCTGATTCTTCATCTAATGATTTTGTCTCTTGCTCTAACAGTGACAAATCTTATGATCGAGGGTCTACTTCTTATGCCAGCCGTGATTCAAGTGATAAGTCAGACCTACCCAAGACCTCACCCAAGCCTGCACCCAAGACACCCTACAAGCCTTTTAGAGTTGCTGCTGAAGACTTATCTTCCAAGCCAGTTTCCTCTGAAGACTTGTCTTTTAAGTCTTTGCATAATAATACTGTTAAAAACAATTCCTTTAATGTTTCTGGTTTGAATGCTTTTACATGTAATAGAACATATTTTAATAAATCTTCTAAAAAGAAGACATGTTTTGTTTGTGGAAGCAAATTTCATTTGATTAAGGATTGTGATTTTTATGAGCAAAGACTGAGTGCATGTGCTAATCAACAGCCATCTAGACCAATGTGGACCAATGTTAATGATATACCACCTTATGTTCCACAAGCTACCCATAATAACTCTTCTTCATTCCCTTGGAGAAGATCTGTTAATAAACCATATGTGCAACCTACTAGTTCATATTTTACACATGGTTATTGGCCTGGATGTGTTGACTCTATGTATGTTGGGAAGGGTTATAGAAATACTGTTGTGAAGCCCTCAGCAGGTTGTTCTTGGACACAAAAGGGACCCAAACAACAATGGAAACCCAAGAACAATAGTGGATCTTTTAAACCTGCTTGGCTTAACTCTCATGATCCACAAGGCAGGTTCAATTCAGTGATGACTTGAGCCTCAAGAGTGTACTAATTTTTGTATATATTTTTTTTGTTGTTGTAGGATCATCCTCTTAAGCACAAGGAAGTTGGAATTTTTGATAGTGGTTGCTCAAGGAGCATGTCAGGAAATAGAGATATGATGCATAATTTTGTACCCATTGAAGGAGGAGGCAATGTGACTTTTGGTGGAAGTGATGGTAGAATCACTGGGAAAGGGACCATCAAAACACCTCAACTGGACTTTGAGAATGTGTACTATGTCAAGGAACTACAACACTTCAACTTGTTCTCAGTCTCACAAATATGTGACACAAAGAACAAAGTACTCTTCTCTGAGGATGAATGTCTTGTGCTGTCTAAAGACTTCAAACTCCCAGAAGATACATCCATTTTACTGAGAGTTCCTCGTACTCACAATCTATACACATTCAACTTAAATGATGTTCAACCAGAAGGTGACTTAACATGTTTGGTGGCTAAAGCATCCCTAGATGAGTCTACAAAATGGCATAGAAGGATGGCTCATGTGAATTTCAAGACCATTAACAAGCTTTCTAAACTGGGTCTTGTTGAAGGACTTCCTTCAAAGGTTTTCACCAATGAACATAACTGTGTTGCCTGCAACAAAGGAAAGCAACACAAAGCCTCTTACAAAGCAATTAATGCAGTGAGCCTTATTTCAGAACCTCTTCAGTTGCTTCACATGGATCTTTTTGGTCCAACTCAAGTACGCAGTATTGATCACAAATACTTTTGTCTGGTAATCACTGATGGATTTAGCAGGTTTTGTTGGGTGTTCTTTCTGAGAACAAAAGATGAAACATCTCCAGTTTTAAGAGAGTTTATTACCCTTGTTGAAAATCAGCTGAATAAAAAGGTTAAAGGTATCCGGTGTGATAATGGGACAGAGTTCAAAAATGCATTATTGATAGAACTCTGTAAGTCTAAAGGAATCAAAAGGGACTATAGCACTCCAAGAACCCCTCAACAAAATGGGGTGGTTGAACGAAAGAATAGGACCCTTATAGAGGCAGCAAGATCTATGCTTGCAGACTCTAAGTTACCCACTATGTTTTAGACTGAAGCAATTGGCACAGCTTGTTATGTTTTGAACAGGGTATCTATCACTAGACCTCATTTTAAGACACCTTATGAACTTCTATATGGGAAAGTTCTTGCTATTCACTACCTTAAACCTTTTGGTTGTCAAGTAACCATCTTGAATACGAGTGATCCACTGGGTAAATTTGATGAGAAGGCTGATGAGGGTTATATTGTGGGTTATTCGGCTCATAGTAAGGCGTATAGGGTATACAACTTGAATGCTAGGAAGATTGAGGAGACTTTGAACCTGAGATATCTAGAAGACAAGCCTAATGTTCAAGGACAAGGTCATGTTTGGTCTTTTGACCTTGATTACTTAACTGATTATTTGGGTTATTCTAGACATGTGGCTAACCAAAATGCAGGTTCACAAGAGTCACCCACTGACAGTGCTGTTACCATGAATGCTGATTCTGATAGTGAGTTTGAGGATGATGAGCATCCTATTTCTGTACCTTCTTTCTCCCCTAATAATTTTTCAGATGACACTTCCAAAGTTACTACTGATGAGAGTGAAGATGAGTCCAACTATGCAGAGGACCTTGCTAGGCTTAAGAAACAAGAGTGAATCGCTGACGGCTAGGCTCAAAAGTCTTAGAGGAGAGTATGGAATTGATTCGGCTGCTGGTACTCGTGATGGTCCTTTGACATCTGATTCGGGTAACGTGAATGCTTCTACTTCTGGTCCTAACGTGATTGGTAGTGAAAATAATGAAGTGAGGTCATTTGCTAGTGTTTTAAACCCGGAACGTGTCTCTCGGAAAGTTAATTTTCGTGCCTTGGTGAATGAGACGCGCATCGATAATCATGATACGGTGCTTCCGAAGGCTGCTATGGAGGGTGTATTCAACCGGTATGACAATACACTTGTTGGCTTTTTTGTTGGTAAGAATGTTGCTTTTCATTTGGTTAAGAACTACGTCTCCAACACGTGGGGTAAGTTTGGTTTTCAGAAACTAATGAAGAATGATGATGGTGTTTTCCTCTTTAAATTTGATTCTAAAGAGGGTGTTGAGAAGGTTCTTCAACGGGGCCCTTGGATTATTCGCAATTCTCCTCTTATTCTCACTAAATTGACTCCTGATGTCCTATTGTCTAAAAGTGAGGTAACTCGAGTTCCCGTTTGGATTAAATTGCATAATGTTCCATTACTTGCATATTCAGAAGATGGGTTGAGCTTAATTGCTACTCAAGTGGGTAAGCCGATTATGTTAGATGCTTTTACAAGTTCCATGTGTGTTGATTCATGGGGTCGTATTAGTTTTGCACGTGCTCTTGTGGAATTATCATCTGATTTTGAGCTTAAACATGTGGTGACTATGGCGATCCCTAACAAGGATGATAGTGGTTTTACTACGGCAAGTATAAAGGTGGAATATGAATGGAAGCCGCCACACTGTACGGAATGTAAAGTGTTTGGGCATGATACTGCTTGTTGTCCTAAGAGTATTAAGGAGAATTATGATGTTCCTCCCACCGCTAATGTGGATGAACCTGAGGAGGGTTTTAAGGTGGTGCAGAATCGGAAAGCCAAACCTAAAGGTATGAAGATGACTGGTGGTATTAATATGGGTAAGGGTCCTAGATTTGCACCTAGGAAGCAGGTATATGTTGCAAAGATGAAGACACCGGCAACTGCTAGTGGTATTGCTAATGATACACCAATTACTACGTCAAACTCTTTTGGGACTCTTGAGGTGGAAGATGACTCGGGCATCCCATGTATTGTTATTGATTCTTCTACTGAAACGGTGAAGACTGGAAAGTCTTCTGGTACTACTAAGGAAGCAGGTATTGATGGCTCTAGGGGGAAGGACCTTGGTGAGGCGTCTAAGTCTCCGGAGATTGGGACTTCTTCTGCTGCCAAGCTTGTGAGTGATTCAATGGGATCAATGGTTGTTGGTTCTACTCCCATAGCTGAGAAAATTGATAAGCTTGAAAAGCTAATTATTGATGGGAAAGCTACTCTTGTGGATGATGATGGTCAACCTATTCCGGCTACCTCTTCTACTAAGAGAGCCAACCCTTTTTCTAAAGTGGGAGAGATTGTGGTGTCTGATTCTGAAGATGAGGTTGTTGCTAACCCATTTGATGAGTCTGTTAATATTTTTGGTGGTGGACACGAGTTTGAAGATGAGTATGATGAATATGACTTCGACGACTATGCGAAACAGGTTCGTGATCTTCCGGGGAATTTGGATACCTTTAATGCCATGTATGGCACAAAGTTTCAAGGTCCTAGGAAGTAATTTTATTTTGTTATGTCATATGTTAGCATTTGAGTAGTGGTTTGTTTTCTTGTTTAGAGAATTGGAAGTGTCTTGTTATGTAAGCTTTATGCCTATGTAATGGGCTGAGATATGGGACTTCACTCATATCCATTGTACTTAAACGTTTATTTGGTTAATATATTTACCAGGGTGCAGGATTACTCCCCTTTACCCAAAAAAACAAGAGTATGCAGCTAATCTAGAAGCTGAGAGGAATCCTGAGGAGGTTGCAAGAGAAGCAATCAGTGGAAATCACACTTCTTCTGAAAGTGATCCTGTTTCTCCTATCATCAGCAATTCTGCTGAAGGTTATGTTGTTTCTACTCCCATTTCTACTAGAGTGTCTACAGACTTTGGTGAACCTTATACACGTTTTCTAAGACATTCAGATCTTGGTAATCCTCAACTCAAAGCTGGAATCTTCACCTCACCTTCCTATGATACTGATTTTGAACCAACTGTGACTAATCTTGATACCTCCATTGATGTACACACCACTGCTACTAAACGGATCAACATTGCTCATCCACAGTCCAATATTATTGGTGATCCTCATGCACCTGTTAGAACTAGGGGCACAGTGACAAGTTCTAAATATGGTCAAGTGGCTTTTATCTCTTATGTCTCCAACCAGCAAAGAGACAATCACACAGACTTTGATCATTGTCTGGTTGCTTGCTTTCTTTCTCAAGTGGAACCAACCAGTGTTACTCAAGCTCTTGAAGATTCAAGTTGGCATGAAGCAATGCAAGAAGAGATGCAACAGTTTCAAAATCAGCAGGTTTGGATTTTAGTCCCACTACCTGAAGGGAAGTATGCAATTGGGACAAAATGGATTTTGAAAAATAAAAGAGATGCAAGGGGTGTGGTGATTAAAAATAAAGCAAGATTAGTGGCTCAGGGGTTCAGACAAGAGGAGGGGATTGATTATGATGAAGTGTTTGCACCTGTTGCTCGTGTTGAGGTCATTCGTATCTTCTTGGCCTATGCATCTTACATGGGTTTCATGGTGTATCAAATGGATGTTAAAGGTGCATTTTTATATGGTGAAATAGAAGAAGAGGTTTATGTCACTCAACCTAAAGGATTTGAAGATCCAGACCATCCAAATCATGTTTATAAAGTAGTTAAAGCTCTTTATGGACTACATCAGGCACCTAGAGCATGGTATGCTAGGCTTTCATCATTTCTGCTGAAGCACGGCTATAGAAGAGGTGCCATTGATAAAACACTTTTCCTGAAGAAGAATTCCACATACATTATTCTTGTACAAGTTTATGTGGATGATATCATATTTGGCTCCACAAAAGAGGCTTGGTGCAGGGAGTTTGAGGAGCTGATGAAGGGAGAATTCCAGATGAGTGATATGGGAGAACTTACTTTCTTTTTGGGTCTTCAAGTTCTGCAGAAACCTGATGGTATCTTTATCAGTCAGGATAAATATGTGAGGGACATCTTGAAGAAGTTTGGAATGGAGAGTGTCAGGACTACTACAACACCTTATGAAGCTCCAAAGTCAAAGACAAACAATGAACCAGATCTACCTGTGAATGTTCATCTATACAGATCTATGATTGGTTCATTGATGTATCTAACAGCTTCTAGACCTGATATCACTTTTGCTATGAGTGCTTGTTCTAGACATCAAGTCACTCCACTTGCTTCCCATCTGAATGCAGTCAAGAAGATCTTTAAGTATTTGAAATGTCAACCCCATTTAGGCCTTTGGTACCCAAAAGAGTCTCCTTTTAAGCTGGAAGCATATAGTGACAGTGATTATGCTGGTGCAAATCTGGATAGAAGATCCACAACTGGAGGTTGCCAATTCCTTGGAAAGAGATTGATTTCTTGGCAGTGCAAGAAACAAACTATTGTGGCTACCTCATCTACTGAAGCAGAGTATGTTGCTGCTGCAAATTGCTGTGGGCAGGTTCTTTGGATACAAAATCAATTGTTGGATTATGGGTATAACTTCATGAACACAACAATTTTTATTGATAATCAAAGTACCATATTGATGAGTGTCTAAATACTCATCATTTTTGTACAAAATAAACTGCAAAATCATCTGAAAACACTCAGAAACACATCAAAATGATGAAAATATCACAAATCAGTGTTTTATGTGTTTTAAATGCAAAAATATCAAAATCAGATGAAAAACGTATCAAATTTACAAAAATTGCAGTTTTAGTCCCCCAAGTTTCAAAAATTGTCAAAAACAGTCCCTGAGCACAAAATTTCAAAAGTAAAGTCACCAAAGGTCCTTTTAAAATCAAAAGTTGTCAAATTTAGTCCTTTGGTGAAAAATATAAAAAGTTTGAGAAAATTGCAAAAGTGGTCCTTCAAGTTTGAAATTTGGCAGAAATGGCCCCTGGAAAATTGCAAAATGGCAAGTTTGGTCCTTGTACTTTTGAAGATTGTCACTTTTAATCCTTGGATCAACTTTGATGAATTGACAGGTTTGGTCCTTGCAATTTTCAGAATTTACAAAATAGTCCTTGTATTAATCCATGTGCCTTTGGACCTTTGCACCATTTTGGACCCTTTCATAAGCCTTGGACCCCTGTCATTTATCCCATTTGACCCCCCCCCCATTTTAATATTACCCTGGTCAGTCAAATAAGTCAAACAAACACCCCAAAACCCGCCCTTTTTCTGCTTTCTTCAACACCTAGCCCTGCAACACCCAACCAACCCATCCCCCCTCCTCACCTTTTCTCCTCCATGTCCCCTCATCCTCAACCACACTCCAAACTTCATTTAATGCACCCTCTCCCACACTCTACCCCTCCAACTGCTCAAATTCCTTTTTCCCGCCAAAATGAATGATTGGTCAAGATGAGCTCCAAGTGATCTAAGGGCTTAAAATACATGTGGGATTAGCTCAGAAAAGTCAAAGAAAGAGAGTTGGTGTATAAAAGATGAGGAAGAGAGAGAAGAGGGGAGTTAGTTAGTTTTTGAAGATTTTCTTTATGTCGTATTTTCTATAAAATGTCTTAGTTAGTCTAAACTATGTAATATTTTGTGTTAATGATTCAAACATAAGTTAATATAGCTTTGTAATCTGTTTTAAGAGTTAATTTCATGGTTTGGTTAAAATTTCATGTTTCATAGCTACTGTTGAACATTTCCATTTCAAATTCTTATGTATAAGCTTTAGTTAGCTTATTTATAAGCTCAAACAATCTTAGTTAAGCTAATTTTAGCTTTTGTTAAGCTTTAAAATCATTTTCAAGCAAGTTTGTGAAAAAGTCAACGAAAGTCAACTGGGACTCAAATTGGATTTAGTGATGATTATGGTTGTTGCAGAGGTGAATTTGGGTTGCATTGGATTAGTTTAGATCAGTTTTGGGTTTGGATTTGACCTGCATACAGCTGAACCTCATGTGAGTGAGTCTCTCCTTTTCAAAATTTCAAGTCAATTAGCATGTCATGGTTGTTTATGTATCTGTGGTTATACAATGTTAAAACCTGTTTCTTTAGTTGTAAGTAGGTTAGTTTAACTTATCTTGATCAGTGATAGTAGTTAGTTAAGTATCCAGTTCAGTTTTGAGTTCACTTCAGTTTTAAAAGTGGTGTTTGGATGTGACTGAATATCTGTCTTCAAGGCTTTTGCAGAAGCAGGTTTCTATTGTTTCATACTTGTTTAGTCCTAATTGACTTATTTGAGTCTTGTTCTTGCACCCACATTAGCTCAAAGTCAATTTCTGTGTAAAACTCCTTTGGCAGCTTTACTGTTGAAATTTTAAGGAATCCAATTCTTGTTTTGTGTTCCAAATACTTAGATTAAGCTAGCAGTAGGCTTATTACATCTATTAAGTCCATTTTCAGTTAATAAATCATGATCAAAGTTCATAGAAGTCAACTTTTCACATTTCTTCAAAAGTCAAAATAGCAAAAAAAACTTGTTTTGGGCTCAGTTAGCATGATTTTTCATGATCTCATCTTTGGGTCTTAACAAGTGAGACTTGGCATTCTTAAAAGCTCAACTGGTACCCTTACTTATCTATATTTTTGTGGATTTTTGTCATTTTTCTAAAAGCTTCAAACAAGCTCCTCTTTTTGGGTCTAACTCCCCTGTCCACTGATCTCAGCATATGCTGAGTTTTTCTCAGCTGATGCAAGCCCTTGCACAGGGCTCATCAGGGCTCACTTAGGTCTATAAATTGGTTTAAATACTCTCAACCAGGTCTTCTACAAGTTCCAGTTGGTGTTTTGCAGTTGTAGCTTATTTTTAGTGCTTAATTTCTTGCTTAAAGTTGCCCCCCTCACCACTGTTTTGAGCATATTAGCTCAATAAGCCATATCTGTTCAGCTAGCTTATCAGTGGTTAGAGCCTGTTGAAACTCATTGCATTTTGGTTAATTTAGCTTATTGTAGCTTCATTTTCAGTTTGGTAGCTTTTGGATCTCTTTTGCTTATCAAAGTGCTTATTCCATTAAGCACTTGCACATCAGTTGCAATTCCTCCCACACAAGCCCATGTTTTTCCATTTTTCTTAGCTTCCTAATATTGTTTTAGACTTTTCCTGAAATTTTCATATTTTTCTAAGTTGTTTTGCTATTTTTCTTGATTTTAATTAGTTTTTAAGCATTTTTAAATAACATTTAATACAATAAATTAAGAAAAAGTTCTAAAAAATAATTTTTCATTTTTCTTAAGTTTAGATAAATGTAAAAAGCCTAAAAAGTATTTTTCCATATTTTTCTCCTTTTATTTGGTATTTTTAATAATTTAAATTAGTTTTAAATAGTTTTAAATTAATAATAAATACATATAAAGTCTAAAAAATATATTTTCAGTTTTAAAATTAGTTTTATCATATTTTAGATTTTTCCAAGTTATAATTTCATTTTTCTAGGTTAATTTTGTATTTTCTTCTATTTTAGTGCATTTTAAATACTTAATAAATAGTTTTTAATTAATAATAATTAATTAATTAGTTATAAAAATAATTTTCCTTTTCTATAAATTTTCTTTTATCATTAGGTTTGTAAAAATGTATTTTTCATATTTTTAGGATTTATATTGTGTAAGTTTCACGTTTTTATTTGTACGTTTACGTAATTTTTATTTAAACGTAAGTTTTAAGTTTTTAGGTTTTAAACGTTCATCACTTTAAATATAGTGATAGCGTTTATTTAATATGTTTTTATCTTTTTAATTTTCTTAATTTGCATTTAAGTCGCTTTTATTTATAACCTTTTTCAGTAGTGTAATTATCCTATCTTAATCCTTTCTGATCGCTATCATTAGTGGTCATTCTATCGTCTGATCATGTGTTTAACACACCATTGAGTCTCCGTGGGACATAACGACCCGGGAATTCATTATATTCCCTGATCTTCATTGTATTTGTGTCTGAGCTGTTTTAAGTCTGTTTAGACTTGACGGTTTAGCGCAGATCACATATGCATTGTTAAAAATCCAGTTTTTCACAGTCGAACTAAGCATATTGAAATCAGGCACCACTTTATACGAGATGCATATGAAAAACATTTGATAAAAGTGGTTAAAATTCACACTGATGATAATGTGGCAGATTTGTTAACAAAGGCTTTTGATGGACCAAGGTTTCAACACCTTGTGGTCCATATTGGTATGCTTAACCCTTAACTGCAAAGTTTAAGGGGAGGCATAGGCCTCAGGGGAGGCATATGCCTCAGGGGAGGATTTATGTTGTATACTTTGTATATTAGTTTATTTTTGATAACACTAACCAGCTAATGTTTTGTGAGTTTGTTTGTTTTGGTTTGGTTTGTGTGTTTCTCTGTGACTATTTTGCAGATTGCCTAGTTTATCTAGTTTGGTTAATTGGAGAATGGTCAAGTAAGCTTAAAAGATTGTTTCTTCTGAAAGCTTAGTACTGGAGTGAGTTATTCGTTTCTACTGAAGAGTCAAGTATTGAAGTTAAAGATGCTCATTCATTAAAGATACAGCTTACAGCTTACAGTGCATACAATCAACTTCAAAAGGAAATACAAGATTCGTAACTTTACATGATCTACTAAACCTATACTAGCTCCTATCATCGTCTAGCCTATATCTTCTATCCCGATGGCTGGATATGCATGACCGGTACGATGAAGAAGCTAAGGATCAAAATGGGAGGGATGGATTAAGGAAACCACAGATGATGAAGATGAATACATATTTCCTTTGTGCTTCATCTAATGGTTTCACCAAAAAGCAATAAATCCATCTTCCTTATCCCCTTCCCTTATACGATATGAGATGAAGCATCAAACCATGGCGCAGGAAGAGCGAGCACCACCTCTCTTTCGGCACGAGGACTTTGTTGACGCTGAGGTGCTGAAGGTTGGGAGTATGATGTTCTCTCCTTGTATGAGTCATTAGAGTCATCAGAAGATGCACTTGGATTCACTACACTATCATCATCAGAAGAACTGAGAAATGGGGATTTCAAAGGTCGAGGGTCATGTGGACATGGGAAAAACTGAAGGAAATCATCACTAGAGGATGATGATGATGAAGAGGAGGTTGGATCTATAACCTCTGGTTTGGTATTCATGGTTTATTGTGGTTGATTGTGGTTTTTATAATGAAATTAGGGTTTGTGATGAGATTTGGGGTTAATTGATGAGAGATAAGTGTGCATTGGGGAGTGTTTTATAGACGGTTTCAAAGCTTAATGAGATTTAATGCGAGTTGGGTGAAACAGTAAAAAGATATTTACTGAAGCTTCTTAAATACATGATTTGTTTCTGCTGATTGAAGTCTTCAGCAGAATGACCATTGTTTCTGCTGAAGTTGAAATTTAGATTTGGAAAAAGGTGCATTACACGTCACTTTGGTCAACAACTTAATATATTTGACCAAAATTTGGGAAACTTCTGCTTATACCTTATTCGAATATCTTCGTCTAAACTTAACTGATTCCCACTTCAGTCGATTTAAACACACTTTCAGTTGATTAAATCGTAACCCATTATCTCAATTTCTCATGGCGCTTCAATTGAAGAGAGATCATAACAAAGCTGCGTATTTGGGAAAAGCGAAAGGGCATGAAATTTATGAACCAATGGTGGAATTCTTGAAGCGATCAAAGATTCATTATGCTTTAACGCATTCTCCGGAGGTTGTTTATGAATCGTTAGTTACACAATTTTGGGCAACTGCTGTGAAGAGAAGTGATACAGAGATCATTGCTATGGTTGACGGAACAGAGCATGTTATTACAGAGGAGTTGATTAGAAGAAAACTTCGTTTGGATGATGAGAATGGGGTTTATCATTTGAATACAGAGGAGTTACTTGGTGGCCTAAGAGCTGTGGGGTATACGGGTACAAGAACTGATATGTGGCTGAAGAACAAGCTTTGTCCTACATGGCGGTTTTTGGTACACATTTTACTGCAGTGTATTAGTAATAAGTCGGGAGGTTGGGATCAATTTTCTACACAATTAGGGTGTGGGGTTGTATGTTTATCACAGGGTTTAACTTACAATTTTTCTAAATATATTTTTGATAATATGGTTGAAAATGTTCAAAAGAAAAAGCATAAGTTTTTAATGTACCCTAGATTTTTGCAAATAATTTTAGACATATCAACCCAAACCCAAGATTTTTGTCCCATAGGAGCTTTGACTTCTAAATTGTTTGCTTCTATGAAAACTGGTTATGTGGGGGGAACATCATCCTCTGTTAGCAGCTATGTTGCCTCAAGGCAATGAGGCTGCTGATGAGGGAAATGTTGTTGGTTCTCCACCCACTACTCATGGTACTTCTGATGGTATTCCTTCAGATGCAATGAATGAGGGTCCTCCTTCTAATACTGCTAAAGCATCTCATGTTGCTCCAGACCAACCACCATCTACACCTTTGACCATACCTTCACCTAGTCCATCACCTACTCAGGTTACTCCTGCTGATTTTGAGACTGATAGGATGCATACACCTAGTCCTATTAGAGTACCTGTTGATGAAAGCTCTCCTATGTTTGAGCAAGACCATTTTACTGCTGAAAGATCCAATGAAGCTCCCATTCCCACAGAGCAATCTGCTGGTGGAGCTGAGGATCCTGTTACTCTCACTTCTATCTATGATTTGCTCAACAGGACTGTTCAAGAGGTTGTTGATCTGAAAAAGGAGCTTGCAGATACTAAATCTTCACTTGGTGGTGAGATTGTGGAATTGAAAAGGAAGGTTCAGGATTTGGAAGTACAACTGGATCATAGTGGACAAAGGAGAATGGATGTTTCTTTTGATGAGGAGCAAGTGGATGTTAATTTGGATTCACTTGATATTTTGGCTAATGTGGCTCAACAATCTCATGCTTCTACTCCAATGGCTGCTAAATCTGTAAAACAAAAGGCACCAATTATGTTTACTAGAAAGAGGAGAAGGCAATATGTGAGCAAAGATAAATTGCAAAGTGAAGATGTTGCAACTGTTGAAGAGCATATTATTGCTGATACTCCTATGATGGAAGTTGCTCCTGAAGTTGGTCAAGCTTCATCTGTGCAAGCACAACCTGCTTCTACACCTTCAGCAGATACTTATGAAGTCTTTCATGCTTAAAGACGATTTACTTTGGCTCCAGCAGTTGATGTCTTTTCCACACCTGTTGAAGATCTATCTAAACATGTTTCTTCTGATGTTAATCTGAATGTTTCTTCTGAAGTTTTTTTGAGTGATACTTCTCCAGTTGATGTTGTTCATAAGTCTGTTGATCAAGGAAAAGGAGTAATGATTGATGATGAGCTTGGTCCAGTTCTGATAAGTGAACAAGAAAAGAAAGAACAAGAAAGATTGTTAAATGAGTGTGCAGAGATGAAGAAAAGTGATGAATTGGCTAAAAAGCTTGCCGCTGAGTCTATTTCTAATCTACCTCCTGAGAGACGAAAAGAACTGGATGCGTTGGCTACTCAGATCCCTGGTGCACAATGGGATGTTTATACTCAGCAAGCTGTTTCCAATCCTACACTTTCTCAGAGTATTATAGGTGCATCATTTGATAGTAAAGATTATGCTGCACAAATGGTGGCCCTAGGACGAAAACGAAAGCAAGAGGCAGTTGACAAGAAGAAAGCTATTATTGCACAAAAAGCTAAAGCTAGACGAGAGAAACCACCCACTGCTGCTCAAATGAAAACTTACATGAGAACTCTAGTACTTCATCAGAGTTGTACTATCTTTAATTCTGGGTTGAAAAAGAAGCAAGTCTGGGCTTTACCTGATGATGAGTTGCAGAGACTATATCAAAGGATTATGAAACAGACTGCACCATCTTCGAAAAAGAGAATTGCTGATAATACAGATGCTCCACAGGCAAAGAGGCCTAAGACAGTTGAGATTGTAGATAATTTTGATGATGTTACACCTCCGAAAGATACTCCTGTTGTTACTACTGAAGTCTCTACTGAAGCCTCTACTGAAGATAAACCTTCAGCTGAAACGGTTCAATCTGTTGAACCTACTACTGAATCTTCTATCAAATTGCCTAGTGTTACATTTATTGATTTAGAAGGAGAAGAGATGGGGAGGAAAGCTGAGATTGCAGATGCTAAATCTAAGAAGTCAAGAATGATGCTTGATAGAATGTATGAATTGAGAAATGTTGGTCCAGTTAAGTCTACTTCTTCTATTCCTGCTACAGATGTCACTGATGCATCTAAGGAGCTATCATGTATGGACATTTATATACCTGGGAGGAGGAAGAAAAGAATGTCTAAACGAAAACATACTTCTTTATGGAGATCTGTGAAATCATCTGGGACACACACATCTAAGGTTAAGAACACTTCTCAGGATAATTCTTTGGATCTTAAAGCTGATGAGTCAACTTTCATTAGAGAAGGATCTGCTAATGTTTTTCCTGAAGGATCTCATAATGTGTTAATTGCTTGGACTCTGACTGAAGGAGAGCTTAATACTATTTTTAGACTGGACAAATCATTTATGAAGTTTAACTTTTTAAAGGAAATATTTCATCTGGTGGATAGGCAAGACTTGCATACGCTGTATGATCTTGTTTCTAAGAATTATGAGCAAAATACACCACAGGGTTCTGGTTTGTTCTTATTGGGTGATCTTCAAGTGTTGTTTGATTCTCAATCTCCAACTGGTAAAGGGTATCATATTTGGAAGAATTCACATAAGTGGAAGGTTGAGACTTGGAGATTTTATCCTTTGCCTTGTGTTCATGTGGTGGAGACAAAGAGTGGGATTACTGTTTGTATGTTTGCTGATAAGATGTATCCCTTGTCTATGAGGCTTATGGAAAGAATGCTTAGACAAAAGTTGGAAGTTCCTCCAGATCCAATTGGTAATGATAAGTTGCATGCTGAACAATGTGTTGGAATCATCAAGACTCAGCTTCTGCAACATAGAGCATCATCTTGATTGTGGTACTTTGTATAGTTTGTAATATATTTGTTTTGTGTTATTTTTCTTAGTTAAAAAAAAAAAAAAAAAAAAAAAAAAAAAAAACATGTTTGTATATTTTTGGTTTGTCTAACTTTTATTGCAGGTTTTTTGTATATTATTGCTGGTTATTGACTCACCAGATGTGCCTTGTGTACATCAAAGATTTGGCTAGTCCAAAGGGTACAACTTTGGTAAAGACACATCAAATCTGTTGATAGCTGTAATGGTTTGCTCAAAATCATAGGGTTTGCAACCACCCATGCTTCATTGCTGAGGGTTGTATGGTCATCAATTCACCACGGTTTATTCCTTTTTGGAATCCAAGAATTGACTAGCCCACATGTATATGGCTTGTGGTAAAGGTAGTGGAATACCATATTTGGTAATCAGTTCACCAATCCTAAGAATTGACTAGTCCTGAGCAAACGGCTACAGGTAAAGACATATCAAATCCGTTATATGGTTGCTGGTTTGCTAATAAATCAGATGGTTATCAGTGTACCATAGTTTTCGAACTTAAACATTTGGCTACTCCAGTAGTGATGGCTATTAGTAAAGAGACATTAAATCCATTATTTTCAATGATTCACCTCTCACAGGAGTTAACACACCTAGATGTGATGAGAATAGTCTGAAACTAAAACGTTTTGATGTACATTATGTCATTTGTTGCTGCAAAGAACTGGAGCTTTAAAGATTTGTCATCATCGAGGTGTTATTATTTTGTTTCTTTGCTACTGATGTTTGAGTACAATCCTCTGAAGCGTTGAAGATCTATCAAGAAACTGGAACTTAACCAAGTCAAATTCCAGTTTAGGGGAGGATTGTTGGGAATTCTACTAAGTTAGAATTCTGCTGATGTTTCTGCCGAAGGATTCTGCTGAAGTTCAATGTTTATGCTGAAGAACAGAATCTGCTGAAGTTATATTATAGCATAGTTTGTTTCTGCGGAAATAGTTATTCCGTGTTATTCAATAGTTAGTTAGGATATGCATGAGCTTTATTAGGAAGTTATTGTGTATATCTTATTTAGTTTTATGTTTATCTGTTTCTTAGGAAACAAGTTAGGGTTCCTTGTCTATAAAAGGAACACAATAAAATGAATTATGTACGAGTTAGAAAAACAAAGTTTTAATAATATAAAGATCCATAGAGGATCAACGAGTTCTTAGTTATTTGTGTTTGTGCTTATATTTGATTTCCGCTAAAGAATATAAGTCGTAGAGATTGTCTATTAGTTTGCTTGTGATTACATAAGTAATACTAACGATCTGCGAGTGCTCAAGATCTATCAAGGTCTAACGTTTCAACAAAGATGGTTCTGATGATGGTTCAGGAGCAAATATGTTTTCAAAGGGGGCATCTTCAGGAGTAGCAAAGGGATTATCTCCATCATAGGTGCCAGACACAATTCCATGATGTACACTCGATGATTGATGATTTGTTAATGAGACAGAGTGATCAGCAACAGGCGCTTCTTGACTTAATGATATAGAAACTGAAGGGTTAACTTCGTTGACAGGGATAGGAACAACATCTGTTGATGGAATTGACAAATCATTAGCACTTGGCTCATAGTGTTCATCAAACATTGGATCAAAGAATTTCTTCAAATCATCTTCTGAAGGAGGTACATAAGGAGTTGCTGGTGAGGGATTAAGTAAAAGAGTAGAACCGATGGGACTACTTGATGAAGGTTAAGATGCGGGTCCAGAACTGGATTGTCCTGGAGCCATTTTCCCGGATAGCTCATCGAACGTGACGTGAATAGTTTCCATGATATCTCGAGTTCTTTTGTTGTAGATTCGGTAACCCTTCTTGTTTGATGCATAACCTACAAAAACTCCAATGTCTGCCTTAGCTCTTAACTTACCTAAATCTTGACCGTCATTCGTTGGATAGCACAACGCACCAAACACACGAAGGTAGAAGAGATCAGGTTTTCGTTTATGGACAAGTTCATATGGAGTTTTTCCATGAGATGTGTGTATGAGGGAACGATTTTGGGTGTAGCAAGCAATGGCAATGGCTTCAGCCCAGAGAAACATTGGAACCTTTGAGTAAATCAGCATTGTTCTTGCGGCTTCCACAAGAGTTCGATTTCGTCTTTCAACTACACCGTTCTGTTGAGGAGTTCGTGGAACACTTCTTTGATGACTGATTCCAACACTTTCATAAAATTGACTTAAGTCTTTGTTAACGAAATCTGTGCCATTGTCTGTTCGAACAATTCTAACCGTATTGTTAAGTCGAAACTGAAGCTGCTTGATAAGTTTGATGATGACATCTGGAGTTTCATCCTTTTTCCTCAAAAACTTTACCCAAGTAAATCGAGAGTAGTCATCAACAACGACTAGAATATATTTCTTCCCATTTCTCGTTTGCACTCTCATAGGTCCGCACAAATCCATTTGAAGGGTATGAAGAACTTCCATTACTGAGTTTGTGGGTTTTGGTTTGTGGGCATATTTCGTGCTTTTTCCCAATTGGCAAGTTGAACAAAGATGATCTTTTTCATACTTTAATCTGGGTAAGCCTCTTACAAGATCCTTTCTAGAAAGATTATTAATGGTGCCGAAGTTCAAGTGATTGAGACGACGATGCCATAACCATGACTTTGTTTTAGAAGCCTTTGACAACAAGCAAATTGGAGAGGACTTCATCATGTCTTCGATATAGATGGTGTATAGATTTGAACCACGAGTTCCTCTTAACAATTCCACACCATTAAGTTCTCTAACGAAACAAGTATGTTTTCTAAAAGCCACTTCTAGATCGGAATCACATAATTGACCAACAGAGAACAAGTTATGACCGAGACCTTCCACATAATATACCCTGGAGATTACACTTTTACCAACAACATAGTCTCCATAACCCATAATTGCACCAAAATGGTCATTCCCGAATCAAACAGTCCCGATGAATTTACTCACGAAGTTCATGAGCCACGAGCGATCTCCAGTCATATGCTTGGAATAGCCTGAGTCCAGGTACCACCGAACGATTTGAACGATCTGCAGTTGAACACATACAAGAATGGATAACTGGATAATTGGGATCCCCATGCAAGAATGGGTTCCATTTGGTTAGTAACAGTGATTGGAACACCCACATCAAAAGTAGAGACAATGGAATCATCAGGGATTGATGCATTGCTAGTGTATGCATTAGACCTATTCAAAGTATGTTCACTTCTTAAAGGAATAGTTCTACCAGTAGACATCCATTTTCTAATGGGCATTGATCTAGATAATTTAGGGCACATCTCCTTAAGATTGAATTTGCGGCCAGTAGGTATCCACTGATAACCTATGTTACTAAATTTCCTTCCTGTGGGTTTCCAATGTTTTCTAACCTTCTTCCGCCATTGCTTTCTAGCCTTCTTAGCTTGATTCTTAACATTAACAGTTTTAACTGGGCATTTGACAGCATTAATCAAATCATTCACACCACATTCACGATTAGTAACAGAAATCAAGCAGTCATCATTACATGGTTTGCATATAGTAGCAGAATTCGAATTAATTACAGTACGCTTATAGCTAATACTAGAATCAACACGATTCGTTTTATTCAACTCAAACTTAATGTTCCTAGGGTGGTCTTCTACTCTCTTCCAATGTACATTCTTAGCTTGCGAGGTCCCATCTTGCTTGGTATTGCCTGGAGGCTTTGACCCGCTTGCTTTTATGTCACTGATTACTCCTGTAGAAGGAATTATGGGAACATTAGTTGGTTGGTCTACTTTTTGCATTCCTGAACTAGACGTGCAGGGATCTGAACTACTTGAAGGCACTTTAGAGTTCACTTTCTTAATACTGGGCATGGAATGGGTTGCATACTTGGTACTAGGCATAGAACAAGGCATCACAGCTTTATCTTTCGCACCTAAGGATTTAGGACACTTTGCTCTTAAACATTCTAGCAGCTCTTGAGATCGTTTGTCCTGAATGCAAGCAAACCTAATTTCTCCATCAAGTGGCTTATTTGTGAAATCCTCTTCAACAATCTCACGGAGACATTCTAGACTATCCTTAAGGTGATCGAAATAGTTATAAAACACAAGTTCGTTATTTCTAAGATGAGGAGGAATGTATTTAACAGTCACAGTATATTTGCAGTCTGCACATGACTTTGATGCAACATTCTCATTAAAGACAAGTGGCATTTTCCCTTTTTCCTGACTCCTCAGATTCTCAGTTTCCTTTTGTAAAGACGTTATTTTTTCGTTGTTCTTGTCACGAGTGACTTTCATTGAATCATATAACTCTTTAAAGTGTCGTTTAACCTTTTCATTTTCTTCTAGAAAACTCTCATTTTCCTTTTGTAAAACATTAACCAAGTTTTGAAGATGAAACGTTTGAGAACACTGAGAATCTAAAGGAGGAGGCATTTGGGAGCCAGTCACGTTGTTCTTTTCACCCTTTAATTGTGAAATTTGGGCTTTCAAATTTCTGATCGTGTTACAATGAGCTTGAATCTGTTCGTCACGTTTGTTTATCTGAAAAACTGCATCAAACTCTGGAACATTTGAGGATGTCTTGATGTTTGAGGTTTTGACATTTTCTTTAAGATGTTGATATTTTAGTTGCAAATCAAAATGTTCAACTTCTAGTTTAGAAAGATGTTTTACCAAATTATCGTGATCATCCTGATCAATTTTCTCATTTAGTTATGAGTTTTTGTTTTCAAGCTCAATGACACGAACATGGGAAACTTTCAAAGCAGCAGATAATTCATGAAATCGAGAAGCAGTAATAGAGTACTTAGTCACAGTATAAACCACATCTTGAGA
The DNA here is from genome assembly GCA_019973895.1 of Chrysanthemum seticuspe. Taxonomy (NCBI): domain Eukaryota; kingdom Viridiplantae; phylum Streptophyta; class Magnoliopsida; order Asterales; family Asteraceae; genus Chrysanthemum; species Chrysanthemum seticuspe. The sequence goes on from BPTQ01000001.1 coordinate 14,465,789, forward strand.
AACATAACTCGAAATCAAGTTCTCATTTAAGATATGCAAGTTCTTCCTTTCAACTTCATTATATTTGAGTTCCTATTCATAATCATTGACCTCAACTATCATTGCATCAAATTCCTTTTCCATTTCTTTAATATATGAATTTATTCCTTTTTGAAGACTCTCAAATTGACCTTTTAATTGTTTAAAGAAAGGCATGACCTCAGTTAAATAACATTCTTTAGTTTGCTCAAAACCCCTTTCCCCTTCAGTTATCCCTGTAGGTGTGATTCTCTTCTTACATGTCTTCTCAAAATCAACGAATAGTTGATAAAAAACATATAGGCTGATTAAGGTTTTGCTATTAGTGGCAATAGATCTAGGAACTAAGTGCATTGGTGTATTTGGAGGATACACAGTAGCTGCAGGCATTTTCCTAAAGGGAGTGTTTGTTTCAGCAAGTTCTTTAACTTTTTGCTTATCCATATCTTTCTTCCAAAAAAATTGTTCTGGGGTTAATTGAGTTTGAGGCTTAAACATGTTGAGGGAGATCCAATTTTCTTTAGTGTAATCATGGGGTTTGATCGTTATGTTATTCTTTTTACATATAGGATCGTTAAGCTTCTTATCCATTTTTTTCCTAGAGGCATCATTTAATTTTCTATCCTCTTCCGTGCTTCCAACACAAGATGGTGTTTGCCTAGGCTTAAGAATCTCATTACCATCATATAGTACCTTATGAGCAGCTCTAGCCTTTTTGCCTACCTCAGGATTTGGTTCCTCAACAAGGGGAATACTATGCTTATCGCTTAAGACTCTATGCTTAGTGATCATGTGAGCAGTCTGAATGGTATTCCCTTGTACGTACAACTTATTTTCAAGCCTGTTTTTCAAAGTTTTTAGATTGGAAAAATCATTCAAAAGCTTTGATTCCTTAGAATTAAATTCTTGTTTAAGCACTTTAACATTATCTTGAAGTTCTTGCTTTTACTTAACAGTTTTAGAAAGCTTTTCTTGTAAGGAATTTAACTCTTGTTTTAACACTTCTTTTCTAAAATTACTTTTTCTAATGATTGTACGCATTTTGTCATCCATTTCCTGCTCACGGGTAGTTAACTCAAACTTAGCACGTTGTTCAAAAATGGCAACTTGTTCTTTATAGGCATTCAGTTCAGAGATAACAGAATCATCAGGGGCACATGCAGTGTATTCATAAAAAAACATAGTAATCATTGACTGCAGAAGATGCATCACTTGGTACAATCTCATTTTCACTTTGCATCACATATTGATCATATGGGACAATATTGCTATTACCTATATTATCAATATCTGATTCATAAGTTTCAAGAGATTGTACTTCATTATGCATCTTTTGCACATCAACTTCATTGTATAGTTTTAATACCTCTGAAATGATTGAATCTTTGGATGGACCAGCCTGTTGTGGTGTGGAGACCTTTGGAGGGACCATAGGTGAGATGCTAGCCATGAAGATTGTTTGGGCAGTAGGTTCATCAACGACATCAGAGTCAAATGCATCACAGTCAGCTACTTGAAAGGCATTTTGATGATTGTGACCTATTCCCTGAATTGGCTGCTCATCCACATCAACATCATATGTCTTAGCATTCCCTTCTACAGGAAACAACAACTCCTCTTCATCCAAAGCTGCTTCATTATCCTGAGCTTGCACAAGCAACATCTTGCCTCTGAAGTATTCTGCATTCTGTGGACGTTTTGGAGAAGTGCAGTTCCTCACAATATGTCCCTCACCACCACAGTTGTAGCATTTGATTGGCTTTGCTTGCCCTTGATTGGCATTCCTTCCGCGATTCTGATTTGCCACATACCCTCCACCAACTCCACCTCTTCCCTGTTCATACTGCTTTACTTGAACTGGTTGCACCATAACCTGCCCATCTCTGATAGTAGCTTGATTGTTTGGATTGGATGTTGTTCCGAGGTTATTGTTGGTGTGTGGGAGGGAATTCATATTTTGACTAACCATGAGAGACAGTTGATTGATGAAGTTTTCCATGAGTGTGTTTGAGTCTGGAGGCTTATATGCTGGATCAGGAATGAGCTTGTAATTACCATTACCCGTGGGTATGACTTGAGAAGCTTTGGTGGTAATTCCAACATTGGTGTAAAAGGCTGTAGAATCATTTGACGAACTTGTTTCTCCCTGCTTAGATTTGAACTGTTCAAGAATCCTTCGTTCAAACATAGCATGTCTCTCATTCTGAAGAAGGAAGGCATACAGTTGCTCATAGTTGGTGTTTTTCAATCCTTTGGTTAGCTTTACAAAGGTGACAAATTTGTGCCATTCGGGATTCATGTTGTTCACAAACTTTGAGTTCAGCTGAATATTTGGCATGGTCATTTTGATATTCCTCATATCATTCACAAGCTTGTGGAATCTGACGTAGTATTCATAGACACTTTCTTCTGGTTTCATCTTAAAGTGCTCAAATTCATCATACAGTTGTGATTCTTTGTCTTCCTTAGTTAACTCAGAACTCGAGAGAAGCATCTTGACATTATTTTAAACAGCCTTGGCTTCAGTGTTGTGATTGATAAGCTTGTAGATATCTTTTGGAAGACCCTGAAGTATAATGTTTGAAGCCCTGATATCAGCATCAAATCCGTTTTTCTCCTTATCACTGAGCTCATCATACGTCTTTGGTCTGTCCAATCCAAAGATCATTGTTCCATCTGCAGTAGTATCAATTATGTCTCTTGTAGTCTCAATCTGATAAGGTCCTTCATCAATTGACTTGAGAATGTTGACTCCATTTTCCTTTCCCAGACAATACAACCTAATTCATTAAGCCCATGAGTCATAGTCAGTTCTGTCAAGCATGGGTGGACGAGTGTCTGAACCAGATGCTTGAACATCCTCAGCTACAGTAGAGATGATTGTAGGCACGTTGGTAGACATGTTTACAGATTTCACGGGATTTTATAACTCTATGATAAAATCGGGAAATAGATTCTTTCACGGGATTTAACTAAACCAAGAGAAAACCGTATTAGAAACAAATATCAACCAAGTCGCTATAACCCTTGAACCAAATCGCTAAGTCACCAAGTCGCTAAGTAGCAACTCGCTAAACCTCAAGTCGCTGTAAATCAAGTCGCTAAGACCCAAGTCGCTGAACACAAGTCGCTAAAGCACCAAATCGCTAAGCAGACAAGTCGCTAAAGAACAACTCGCTAAGTAACCAATTCGCTAAGAATCAACTCGCTAAGAACAATAAGGACAAGTCGCTAGAAATAATAGAGACAAGTCGCTACGCCAACCAAGTCGCTAGCCGAAGTGGAACCTCCACTACGTTGTACTGTTTGTCGGCTTGTCTCAATAGACAAGCTGCTAGGCTCAAGTCGCTACTCCTCTAACTACAAGTCGCTGAAAATTAACAAAGTAAATCGCTACCAAGAAAACAACTCCGAGAGCCAAGTCGCTAGGTAGAAAACTTTAAGAACAATACTTTTCAATCCAAAACAAACCCAACCACAGTGATTCAAGCTTTCCAAATCAAAACCCAAGCACTTACAATGATTCTAAACACAAAAGTACACTCAAAATTCAAACTTTAACACAAGAAATGATCCAAATGATGCAAAAGCCACTAAACCTTTTCAAACCCAAAAACCATATAAAACCACTAGAAATCCAAGGATATGTAAGAGAGATGATCAAACCATGGCTCTTGATACCAATTGAAACATATTGGATTTCACAAAAACATCAAATCATGATCACATATAGGCGTATAATATAAGGTTTTAGAGAGAGAAATAGTTAGAGGTTTGGGAACTTAGTGAGAGAAAGTGAAAATCTTATTATGAGCTCCAACCCTCTACCTTGGGAGGTAGAGGGTATTCATAGTCTTACATAAAACGCCACCTACGGGCTGTGGATCAGGCATACAGTGGGTAAAGACCCGTCCGTCCTCCATGGTGTTACTTAACTAAATACTACTTGACATTAAATAATCTACGACTACGAGCTTTCTAACGATTGCATATACTTGAGGTGACATACACTTTAATAACTGGATTTACTAAATCCTAACAACTAGTTGTTCTACATATGTAATATTAAATCATAAAATCACTTATACTTGTTTTAGTGTTTTATGTGAAAATGTGAATATGTTAGAAACTATTAGTTCAAACCATTTACGTATTTTATTTGTTTCGTTAAAATGATTTTACGTTTGTTATCGACAAAACATTAGAAGATCGTAAAATATAAATAAACATTTTTACGGCTGATTTGTATTAACAATCTCCCCCTTTTTGTTGATGACAAAACATAAAATTATTTTAAGGAAAAGCTAAAATTCGTAAAAGTTTGAATTTGTAGTTTTTACTTTCTTCTCCCCCTTTTTGTCGAAACAAAAAGAGCTTTGAAAGGAAACTAACACATTGTTTTTAGGAAAACATGTGAAAGAAATAAAAAGAAATAGAGAGCAAGTAACGGGAAAGGATCTCGTCTTTACTCCCCCTTGACGAGTCCATCCCTATGTAAGGGTGTCAAGAAAGTAATACTAATCTAGTTTGTTTGCAAGTAAGTTTGCAAAAGATTTCGTCTAAGTGACGAATGTGCTCCCCCTTGATGATTGCAATTTTGCAAAGGGATGTCACGAAATGTAATCCTAATATTGCAAGTAATTTGCAATGTATTGCTTTGACATAAAGCTCCTCCTAGCTTTAGGATGTCAAAGTCTTCAGGTGTAAATTGAATAACTACAAAAAAAGGTTAGAAACAAGTATAATTTACAATTTCTTGCAAATGTGGTTACGGATCCCACGGTTCCCTCCTAGTAGGGATCCGTCTAGGCAATTCTGAGGGATCCGTATAGCTGATGATTAATTTCAGCAATGGTGATATAACATGTTATCACAAGAGTGAGATATGAATACAACGTAATCATATACTCAGAAATATAACAAGTAGCATGTAATTTCATTTAATAAAACTAAAGTTATGATATACATGACTCTAAAAACTAAGAAAATAAAAAATACATGACTAGGAATTTCTAGACCAACCATCGCTTGATGCTAGGACACCACTAAAATCTTCTAGCTCAAGTTTTGTTTAGGTTTAATCTCGTCGAAATGTTCGAGGAGATGATAGAACATGAAATGTTGGTCTTCTCGTACTTCATGTATCAAACTTTCAACATGTTGACAATGATAGCAATCTTTGTCATGGCTAGGTAGTGGTGGTGGAAGAAATGAAATGGCTTGATGCAAAGGATCAAGTGAAGCGGCTTGTGGAGCTTCAAACGATGGAGGGATTGGTGGAGGCGCATTTGAGAATGGCTCGACCAAGGATGATGGTGGTAGTAGAGAAGTGTCAACTTCCATATGGTCGGGTGGTTGACTTTGATGATTTCTCATAATCCAAATGGGATTATATAATGGAAGCGGCTCAAAAGGAAGCCGGAGTAAGTGTTGACTCAACACATTGATTTTGTACCATTATTCCTCCTAATGAGGAGAATGTTGTCGGCGGAGGCGGATGAGACGGCCTAGGAGGCAAATCCTCTAAATTTTAGGGGTGTGGTGATGATAGTGGAGATGTAAAGGAGATAGCTCTAGGAACCAATGGTGATGGTTTAGTGGAGATGATATTGTTTGGCCTAGGAGGTATGGTGGTGTTTGGCATAGGTAGTTTTGTGGGTACTATCCTTTTAGGAATTGGTTTGATTGGTTGAGGAAAGATCCTAGCATTTGTTGGCTTGACCGGAGATGATTCAGTTGAAGAGATTTCGTTTATAACACGAGCCTTTTTCTTGGGTGGTTCTTTGTTGGATAAGTTACTACTTGGGGTTTTTCTCATGATGAGATGATTTCAAGAGGTTTGTAAGGGTTTCTAAAGTGCTGAAAGTTAGGATGAAGGTGATGACTATGGAAGTCCTAACAATGTGATTTATAAAGTAAGAGATTTGGCAAGTGCATTTAAGCCTTAAGCCATTAAGATTCATTGGAATGTGATGATTAACATGCACAAGAGTCAACTTCAGAGTTTGTACTGATCTAGGAACTCATTTAAGATGAGATGGAGTGTTTGAGTTAGAAAGATGAGTTGAAATGATTGTTTTAGCAAGATTTGACATAGACTGTCATCCGGATCCCTCGGTTCCCTCCTCAGGGGGATCCATCTAGGCTAATCCTAGGGATCCGGCTCTCAGCAGCTATGGAAGAGTAGAAATGATGTTTCTAAGATCTAAGATCTATATCACCTTGAGTGTTTCAGTCCTTCTAAGTGTCTTAAATGAAGGGGTGCTTAAGTACATTAGGTAATGAGTGATGTAGCCAATGATTGCCTTTTATGGAAGGATTTGGAACTTTCATGAGTACCAATGAATGAGCAAGGATGACACTAAAGATGAGAGTGTCAATTGAAAGTAAATGATCCTAGAGATCAGGTTGTGACTTGGGATAGTGTTTTGGAAAATATCCTAAAGGCTTTGAGATGGGAAAACTAGAATTTAATCAACTTTGATCAATTTTGAGGTAAGGATGATTTATGATCAATTTTGCCATAATCGAAAAATTTGTAAGACTAGATGTGAGGGATCATGTGAGAATGATGAGTGATTTAGAGAGCGGAAGAGTAATGGGTTTAAGTGAAAAGGATAGATCTACAAGCGTCTTGAGTATGATCTAGGTGAGTCATGTGTGAGTAGGAAGGATCTACTTATCTTGATAAGGACTTAATTTGCCTTAAGATAGTATGTTTAGCTTAGTGTGAGGTGTTTTAAGGATATGTTTGAAATACAATGCTTGTAATTGCATTTTCTGTTTGCCGGATCCCACGGTTCCCTAAGTGTAGGGATCCGTTTAGCACAAACTTTGGGATCCGTCCATCTGCTCAGCAGAACCTTTACTAAAGGTATGGGGACGGGGATGGGGATGAAGAGTGAAAATGGGGATGGAGATGATAAATACAATCCCCCACATTCCTCGCCCCGTTGCCATTCCTAATTTCCCTTAAAAAAAACTAAAAGAAACAAAGGCTTAAGTCCATGGGCTTTAAGTGCAATTTTTTTTACTGTTTAGAAACCCTAATGTTTCAAAACCTACAATATAAATATAGGTGTCTATACCTAGTACCTTGTCACTTTTGGTTCAGCCGTCACTATGATATCTTCTTATCTCACCCGTCCGTTCATTTGTTGATTGATACTATACTCTTTAATCATTGATCTGTTTCACTACCCAAATCAGGTAAAGAAAACATCAACTTTATGTTTTTATTTGTACTTTTTAATATATTATATCAATTTATTATCATATATGGTCTATAGATTGCTTTTTAATGTTATTTGCAACATATCCATATTATTGACTTCTTTTGATTAAAAGATTTATAACATATTTTTCTGATGATTGTTATTATAGGAGGTGAAAAAGACTTTATGACCCACACCCACCTAATGTGTGTATTGGACAAGATGGATTCAGAATTTCAGAACAAGATTCTCAAGCTTTTTGTTTAACAAAAGTGAAATATCTTTGGATAGTAGCAAAAGCACCAAAACACAATGTTGCCATCCATAATATAAATCCGCTTTTTCATTTCAAGTTAGATATTTTTAAGCATCTGGTTTGAGCAAACACACGGTCCTCTCGTAATATAGACGGAGAGTTGTATTATGATCGGAAGTTGTTTCAGTCACTTGACTATTATGTGTCTTTTGTAATGGACAAATGGTGCCATTGTATATTGTCACCGTATTTGGAGAAATATGGTGCCAAAATACATTAGCATCATTTTTCGATTACAAAAGTTGTGTAGTAGTCATGTGACTCAAACAACTTGCGATTATAATTCTACTCCTCATCTAGATTATGAGTAGTTTGTGTGTTTGTTAAAACTGGATGCTCAATAATATCTAACTTGAAATGCAAATGCGGCATTTATACAAAGGATGGCATCATTGTGCTTTGATACATTTGCTAATATCCAAAGCATTTCATCGTTTCTGGCTGTTTTTAAGGATTCTCAAAATAGGTTGTAGTTAGTACACTTTTTATAGTGGTTATGTTAGCTGTTTTCCTCATGTAATGTTGGATTCAGTTTGTAGTTTTGGTGTTAACTTTGTACTAAATGACTATATATGTGTTTACCATGGTTTTGCCATTGTTTATCCTTTTCAACAAGAATTGCATCCAGTCTTGTATTACATGCTTATTGGATATCATGTATTAGATTCAACAATGCACATATTCATATAAGTAATGTGAATATGCAACAAAGTTTGTGAGAACGACATCCGTAAAAAATTAACTTCAACAAAAATATAAAGAGAAAATTCCTAAAATAAGCCAAAAAGTTTAAATGGTCATTTTTTTAGGCCATTTTGGTCATGCTCAACTGGTCGACTCCACCTAAATTTTGACACGTGTCATTCTTTTGTACTTTTTTTCCAGAAAAGTACATAAGAATGACACGTGTCAAAATTTGGGTGGAGTCGAGCAGTGAGCAGTCAAAGTCGAGCAGTTGACCATCCAAAAGAATTGACACGTCAAAATTTTGATTGAAGTCGAGCAGTCGAGCATGACCAAAATAGGAAAAGCCTAAAAAAATGACCATTTAATTGACCATGCAAGACTTTTTGGCTTATTTTTGGAATTTTCTCAAATATAAATGGGGTGACCCAGTTCTATATGGACAACTCAATGTAAACTCTAACGAAAACATATGCAACTCAAACAAAGTATGCCGGTATGCTCAAATGTTCTATCGTCATTTTTTATGAACTTTTGTGGTTCTAACGTGAGCTTCCACTTGCTTAAACATGGCTTGTTTCTCTTTTGCGGCTTTTGCCTCAACACCGAGCTAATCTAACATAAAGGTATATTAGGTCTACTGCTAGCCTTGCCTTGGTGAAGCTTTGTATATTTGCTAGAGTACTTTGCTTTAACCTTGTTTATTTCTTTCTTTGAACGACGTTTGTAGTAAAAATAGCAAGAAGCCAAAAGAAACATATATATATAACAAGATGGCCGATATAGTAGATCTTAAAAAATAATTTGGGTTATCATCCTGCAAGTGGTTGTAATATTAGGATGATTTCATGTTCGTGTAGTCTCTATTGAATTTGAAGTGTTTTTAAGGCACGTTTGGTAGGGAGAATTTCAAAGAAATTAAATGAAGCAGAGAATAGAATCTCAGATAATAGAAATCAGTAGAGAATTTTGTTCAATTCTAATGTTTGGTAACAACAGATACTTGACCCGAGAAATGAAAAATTATTTTTTATTTTTTCTAAATAACAATTCTTAAAAAATATTTAAAAAATATATATATCTTTTTTTTTTAAATTTATGTACTTTCTTTAAAAAAAATTATTTAAAAAAAATATTTTTTAAAAATGTATTTATTTAAAAAAAAAAACTTGTTTTTTTAAATAAAAAAAATTTTTTTTTAAATGTATTGATTCAAAAAAAACATATTTTTTTTAAAAAATATTTTTTATTTTTTTCAAATGTATTTAAAAAAAATTGAAAATGTATTTATTTACAAAAAACTTATTTTTTTTAAAAAATATGTATTTTTTTTAAATTATTTTTTAAAAATGTATTTATTTAAAAAAAAAAAAAAAAAAAAAAAAAAAAAAAAAAAAAAAAAACAACCAACCTCTTTTCTCTAAATTCTCCACCAAAATGATGGAAATAGAGGTTAACCAAATTACACTACCATTTCTCTCCAATTCTCCACAAATTTCCCTTCAATTCTCCGCTTTTTTTATTTCTCTATACTAAACGAGGGAATTTAATCCAATTCCATTTCTCCTATTTCTTTTCTCTCTACCAAACACACCCTTAGTGTTTTGTTTTAATAAATTTTGTTGTTTCTCGAGAAAGTGCTTCTTGTTGTAGTATTATTCAATATCCGTAGATTGAATCCATTAGTAATAGTAATACTACATGTTATTGATGTGCTCCAATCGATAAAAACTTCATTCATATACACATACACAATAAGGTTGGCAAGTTTCTCCCGGTTTATTTGGCGCGGGGAATTCTACAACATGATCCCGTTGAAATGTTGGATAGATGTTATTTACACACTAGGATTTTATTGCATTGTTCTGTTCATAGGTTCTTGATCAAAAGCGAGTGGGTCAACTGATCAAGATGGCCATGGAGAAGGGCATGCAGCGAATCCTAGCTTAAAGGTGAGCACTAGTTTCCAATAATTTCGGATTGCATCGTGTTATGAACCTGGAGGTGGAAAATCGAGAGTGAGACATGTCACGGGTAAAAACGGGTTGGGAGTGGTTGGGCCAAACTGAAGCCATTTTTCGTTTTTTCTTTTCTTGAATATTACATATTATTACAATTATAACATATTGTTCCAAAATAAAAGTTATAGGAAGCTTTATATGATTCGTATATATATTCATTGGGTGAAGTTAAAATAAAAAGACAAATATTCGTAAAAAGAATAAAAAGATTTTTTTTTTTTAATTCTCTAAAAATTTTAAAAAAATTCTATAAGATCGGGTATGTTGGTGCATAAAACTTTTGTGAAAACATTTTTTATAATTTTGAGTTTTGATACGTTTTTTTTAATGCACAAAAAACGAATTTTGATGCGCAAAAAAATTTTGATGCACAAAATTTTCAACTTGTTTTAGTTAGACGCGCAATGTTATTTTGATGAAAAAAGTCAAAAGAAGTTGGGTGCAAAAACCAATTTTTGATGCACAAAAAAACGACTTAATGCGCAAAAGTATTTTTTCATAATTTTTTTTGGGAAAAAATATCCACTTTTAGAAAAAAGTTTTTCACAACTTTTTCATTCACCATCATATCCGATCTTCTGAAATTTTTTGGGAATTTTTCGAGAACTTTTTTTGAAAAAAAAATCTTTTTATCTTTTTACGGATATTTGTCTTTTTATTTGATCTTTATCCTATATTCATTGACTTACTTTCATAATCATTTATTTCAAAGTTTATCCATTTGACCCCCTAGAGGTAAAATATAACCCAAATCGACCCATTTCTTTCAGATGTATCGATATTGCCAACCTCTAGTTGTGACTGATAGTTAGTACTTCGAATGAACCAAGTACTAATGATGAGTATACGCTGGTGGGGATATGTGGTGAGCACAGTGGAGAGCCTTCTTCTGTTGCATATTTTGACGGGGCTGGGCAAGATTACGGCTCTTGCTTCTCATTTTGGAGCAAATAAGCATACAGTTGCTCGTAATTGGTGTTCATTAATCCTTTGTTTTGTTTGACTGCAGCGACAAATTTGTGCCATTCGGGATTCATGTTGTTCACAAACTTTGAATTGAGCTGGATATTTGGCATTGTCATTTTGATATTCCTCATATCATTTACAAGTTTGTGGAATCTCACATAATATTCAGTAACACTTTCCCCTGGTTTCATTTTAAAGTTCTCAAAGTCATCATACAACTGAGACTCCCTGTCTTCTTTAGTCAATTCAGATACAGAGAGAAGCATATTAACATTGTCCCATACTGCCTTAGCTTCAGTGTTGTGATTGATCAACTTGTAAATGTCCTTAGGTAAACCCTGAAGTATAATGTTTGAAGCCCTGATGTCTGCATCGTATCTCTTCTTTTTCTTATCATCAAGCTCATCATACATCTTTGGTCTATCCAATCCTAATATAACTGAACCATCAACAGCAGTTTCAAGGATATCTCTGGTAGTCTCAATTTGATATGGTCCTCATCAATTGACTTAAGGATGTTAACCCCATTTTCCTTTCCTAAGCAGACAGTCTGATTCTTTGAGCCCACGAGTCAAAATTGGTTCTATCCAGCATGGGAAGACGAGTATCAGATCCTGCAGCTTGAACGTCATCAGCAACGGAAGAAGTGATTGTAGACATGATTACAGATTCCACGGGATTTTACTACTCTTTGATTAAACCGGGAAATAGATTCTTTCATGGGATTTTACTAAATCAAGAGAAAACCGTAAAACGTAGCACGAAGAAACGACAAGTCTCAATAGACAAGTCGCACACTTGACAAATCACACCCTGGACAAATCGCATAAGTGCCAAAACGCTTAGCAGACAAATCGCATAACACTCAAATCGCATAAGCTTACAAATCGCATAGTACACAAGTACATCCACTACTTCCACTACTTTGTCCTTTCTTGTCGTTTTGTCTCAATAGACAAATCGCATACTAGTCAAATCGCATAAAAGAATATGACAAATCGCATACAAAATATGACAAATCGCTTCAACAAGCGTTCATAAAAAAAAACAAATCGCATAGTTATCATGACAAATCGCATAGAAGAATTCTTTATCGAGACTCAAATCGCATAAATGAAATTTTCAAAAACACCACTTTTCAATCCAAAAATAATCCAACCACGATGATTCAAGCCTTCCAAACAAAAACCTAAACACTTATAATGATTCTAAACACAAAAGTACAATCAAAATTCAAGCTTTAACACACGAAATGATCCAAATGATGAAAACTACTCTAAATTCATTCAAACCCAAAACCTTATGAAAACCACTAGAAATCCAAGAACATGAAAGATGAGTGATCAAAATATGGCTCTGATACCAAATGTAACTTATTGGTTTTCATAAACACACAAACACCCAATAACTTGGATCGAATGGAATGAATTTTAGAGAGAGAAACAAAGAAAAAATGATATTATGAAAAGCTCTAACCCTTTTCCTTGCAAGGCAAAGGGTATTTATAGTTACAAGCTTAAACGCCCTCCTTCAGGTTGTGGATCAGGCATACAGTGGGTAAAGACCCGTCCGTCCTCTACGGTGTTACTTATCAAACTACTTACTAACACTAAATGACTACGACTACGAGCTTTCTAATGCGTACATATACTTGAGGTGAACGACTCTTTAACTACCGGATTTACTAAATCCTAACAGAACCATTCACAGTCACTTAACCATATGCCTAATTTAAGCACCCTTTAATCTAATTCCTCCATTTTAGAATAAACCCATATGATCCATGAGGTGATCAAGAAATTTCCAATCAAGAGAATCAAAAGCCTTTTCAAACTCTATTTTACAAAGGAAGAGACTTTTATTATTTTCAGATGTCCAATTGATGATTTCATTTACCATGAGAGGCCATTGATGAATATACGCAGGTTGGGATATGTGGAGAGATTGGTGGAGAGCCTTCTTATGTTGCATTTTTTGACGGGGCCTCGCTAGATTATGTTTCTTGCTCACCATTTAGGTATGTATCATATTGGGCATGGATTGTTACATAGTGTTAGATACTTAGTTATGCTGAATTGTTCTTGCTTCTTTTTATGTTGTTGTCGCAAGGTCCCTATAGCAAGGTTCGTAGATGCGCAAGTCGTAGTTCAAGCATCATAAAAGAAGACAGTTTATGTATTACACATCTCAGTTGTTGTATATAAATAATATTATCATCGTTTTCAATCATTCTTGCAATGAAAAAAATTACTACTTCCGTCACAAAATTATAGTCCCCGTCTGATTTTTTTGGTCTTTTCTTTTCAACTTTGACCTTAAATATTTTTATTTTTGTAATACAATAATTGACAAAAATTATATCAATGAAAATACATTTAAAAACCCAATCAATTCGTATATATTTCATCAAGTATTATATAACACAAACAAAAATACTCAAGGTCAAAGTTGTAATAGAAAGAACGAAAAAGTCAAAAGGGGATTATAATTTTGAGACGGATGGAGTAATAAATAAAAAATAAACGTTCAAAATAAACGACCAATTATATATATTTTTGGTTTGGTATATAGGAATTACTTACATACAACAATGCATGAAGATCCATCAATTGTTAAACAAGTCAAAATATTTAGAAAGGCAAGAACAAAAATGCCATAAACTTATTTGCGAAAACAATGGAAGTACGTATTCAGTATTCTTGTTTCTGACTCTCGAGTTTTAATTTGTTTATTTATTACTAACTTTCTTAATTAAAAAAAATAGAAATAAGTAATTAAGGCAAGTTCTTATTCAAATATCAAAATAGAAAAATATAGTAATAATTACTATATTTTTTGATTAAGGGTTACCTCGGTAAAGTATATTAAAACCAAAAAATATTAAGTACAAATGGAATATGGTTGAAGTGCCATATTTACCTCAAGCTAAAAACATATTGATAAATACCTAAAACTAGAGCTTACGACATGTCATAAGCACTTATAACTCTAGAAACAAAGAATGCATGTAGAACAAAACATCAAACTGAACAAGCTAACTAGCAACTACACTGAAAGATCCTCTCTTTGGTTTTGTAAATAAATTAGCCGATTCATCATACACATTCTCAACATGTTCTTCATCGTACTTAATGTAGAAAATGAATTAAATGTAGTAATATTACCTTCCTTGGAGGTATTTCCAGTAGCCTTCAACATAGACGACGATTTAGATGCATTACCCAACGTAGTAGCACCCTTCTTAGGTTCACTAGTTGGCGCCTTTGGAACATATATGAAATTATTTTTAACCGAAGGACCAACAAACTAACTACTATTAGTAGTCTTGGCATTTCCTTTCTTCTTCTTCTTCTTACCCACCGTTTGGAAATCATCATTATTTTGCATCACAGTACGAGTAACAACATGTGAATTAGCGACAATACGAAATTACTATACATATATAAGTCAAAGTATTTACTTATGTCATTTGGACGAGGGGCATGTGAGATTTTCACCGGCTGATAATTTGTGGGATAAAGTCTCGTAAAGGACATTTGTTAGTTGAGAAATTTTACGTATTTGAGGGTACTAAGTTGTCGTTTGAATTTGACATGATTTTCTTAATTGAGATATTTACGTAATTTTATAAGTCGGTAAATGTCTATTTGTTTCAAACTTGATCTAGTAGCTTGACTTAACAAAAAAATAGTGACGAGAGTGTTGCTCTTTCCATCAAGTCACTACTATATAATAATTATTGTGATTCAAATACTTAGTCAAAATAAGAAACAAACAAAAATTGTTTATCTACCTACACAAAGGGGTCGAAGCGAGCCGAGCCCGATCTTGCCATAGCTCGAGCTCGATTATTAAATGAGCCCATCGAGATCGGACTTGAGCTCGTTTAGGCTCGGTTCGTTTGAGCTTTTTCTTACCGATTAGATTATAGTTTTTCACGAGCAGCACAACTTGTTTCCAACCCTACTTTAAACAAACAACGTAGTGTAACACCCTGTCACCCCATAATCTAAAGTTCTAGTTTCTGGTATCTTAATATTAGTATATGACTTAGAATATTATAAGAGTTGGTATTTAATGGAAAAAAGTCTAGAAATGTGACGTAAGTTAACTAAAAGAACCTTCAATGTGACGGAATTAACGATAAGGACTAATGGTGCAAAAGTGATGATTAAGGCGCAAGACGACAAGAATACCTTTAAGGGCTTTATAACCTCAATATTACAGTGATTACTCCTTCATATCATATATGTTTTAGATTTGGTAACTGACTTTGCTAGATAAGAAAGAAAATGATATATATTTGTATGTGTGGGTGTGGTGATAAGAGGTGAGTTTGGTTAGTGTGTGTTGTTTAGAGATATACACTGCTATGAAATTCATCTAAGTCTTAAATTCGATTTAGTGGAACACATTTTGCATCGAACAAATGCACCCTAAGGTAATGCTTAAAATTTTATCTGAATTATTAGTGTAATGTTTTTTAGTTATTAATGAAATTTAATAAAAGAAATGTTCGGTCCCAAGTGCTGTCAGCATTACGAGTGTTTGATTTAGAAAAAAGAAAGCTGAGTTGAGGTTGATGTGATAGTGCTATTTTGTCTCATTACTACTACATAGATAGATATAGATAAAAAAACAAAAAGAAGCAATTTTAGGCGTTGAGTTATCGAGAAAACATAATAAAAAAAACTAGAGTTATTTACCAACTAATGACTTTTGAGGAAAATATTTACCAATGTATAGCATCTTTAATAATATTTACCATTGTGTAGTATCTTTTTAATTTTCTTTTCTCTTTTAATTTAAATTCATTTATTTCAAGCCAACATGATATGCTTGAGCAACGGAACAACAATGGCAACCGAATTCGACTCGTTTTATGTTTAAAAAAAGTTATAATAATACAAGGCCATATTTATCATACTCCATACTCCATAATCCAATACAGTAGCTAACAACCATACTCGATTTTTGATTGCAGGAAACCTTTTATGTGGATTACTTATTGAACTCCACTCTACGATTAAGTTTTGCTCCATGACAGATTTCAATTTTAAGTTAAGAAATTAACAGACCATTTAATGTGGCCTTGTATTATTATATCTCTAACTTTTGTCCTCGCTTAGTTGATAGCGTTCATGCGTATTAATTTGAGATGTTAGGTTTATGACTCTAATTTAACTGCGGCAATAGTGTTTTATTAGTTGACATTTACGTTTATTTATAGGTATGATAGAAAAAAAATGAGCTATGCAACTTTCATTTTGGATATGATTCGTATTGAGAAATTCGACATATTGTCACGAAATGTTGTTGTGAACAATGAAATGAATAACATATTTGTTAATGTGAATGAAGTTCAAGAAGATGTAATTGAAGATGAAACCGGAACATTAAATGAGGACAAGGATGAAATTGTGAATGAATTTGAAATACCTTCTAAGTTTACTAATATTGAGTGCATGCATCAATCTTTCGTTGAATAGTTCACAATATGTACATAAATGTTACTCCATAGTACTCGATGCACCTTTTAATAGTATATATTTAGAAATATATATGTAGCATTTGGGTTCGAAAAAACACATCTGATTTCTTTTACCAATAAAACGAGTCGAATTCGGTTACCTTTGTTGCTCCGTTGCGCAAAGCATATCATGTTGACTTGAAATAAATGAATTAAAAGTAAAAGAGAAAAGAAAATTAAAGATGTTGTACAACGGTTAATATTATTAAAGATACTATACACTAGCTTATAAGACCCGTTGACACCGGATTATTTTTTAAAAAAATAGATAAATGAGATGATAATAAAAGTAATATTATGAAAAAAGATGAAAAATTAGTATGTAAACAAAATAAGAAAAATAATTAAAGAAAACAAATTGTGAATCTGTTATTTATTAATATGAAGTCATAAGTCAAGTACAATATAGAGTACAATTATTGTAAGTAATAATGTAATAAACAGCCATTCACGTGGTCTTCAATCTTGACAACATTCAAAAAGAAAGCGTATGTAGTAGGAAGTAGAAGGTGTAAGTAAAACATTTGTGTCAATGATAAAACATGTAAAAAACAAATGCATATCGCATTATATGAACATCCGTACATACTTGTTGATAACTGATCAAAGACCGTGAAAAACCTCTTTGTAGACTACATTTGTAGTAGTCTTTGATAAATTACTATCGGCATCAGAAATAACAACCTTCTTTGGCATTTTTTAGATGAATTGCTATTTTTTAGATAATTGTTTTTGACGAGCAGATATTAAACTTTTTATTTGGCATTTTTAGACGAATTGTTATTTTTTAGATAATTGTTTTTTGATGAGCAGAACTGTATCTACTTCCTATATGCTCCATATAAAACTTTTATTTGTCATTTTTTAGATAATTGTTTTTTTTTGGATAATTGTTTTTTGATGAGCAGGACTGGACCTACTTCCTATATGGTCCATATTAAACTTTTTATTTGACATTTTTTAAATGAATTGTTATTTTTTAGATCATTGTTTTTTATGAGCAGAACTGGATCTACTTCCTATATGGTCCATATTAAACTTTTGATTTGGCATTTTTTAGATAAATTGTTATTATTTAGATGATTGTTTTTCGATGAGTGGAACTGGATCTACTTCTTATATGGTCCATATTAAACTTTTTATTTGGCATTTTTTAGATGAACTGTTATATTTTAGATGATTGTTTTTTATAAGCAGGACTTGATCTACTTCCTATATGGTATATATTAAACTTTTTATTTGGCATTTTTTAGATGAACTGTTATATTTTAGATGATTGTTTTTTATAAACAGGACTTGATCTACTTCCTATATGGTTTATATTAAACTTTTTATTTGACATTTTTTAGATGAATTGTTATTTTTTATATGATTATTTCTTGATAAACAGAACTGGATCTACTTCCCATATGGTTGAAATAGTACAAAAACGAAAGAAAAACTGACAAAAACGGATGAAAACCGATAAAAACGTACGAAAAACGGACAAAACGTAAGAACAACGGACAAAAACGGATGAAAACGAAAGAAAACAGACAAAACGTAAGAAAAACGGATAAAAAGTTAAGAAAAATGTTAGAAAAACGGACAAAAACCGATAAAAACGTAAGAAAAACGGTCAAAAACTATAAAAAAAAAACGAAAGAAAACGGACGAAAAACGTAAAAAAACGGGGGAAAACGGATAAAAAAGGAACGAAAACGGACAAAAACGTAAAAAATCGGGCGATAACTATTATTAACGGAGGGACTAACTGTGGAAAACTATATTTTAAAAAATCAGGACTAACGGTGCAAAATTTATTAACGAAGGACTAACAGCGCAAAATACTTAACGGACTGCACTAACGGCCATCCAAAATAGGGACTAAAAGAGTGCAACGTTTCAAAAATAGGCATCTGTGGGGTAATTAAAATGACTTAGGGACCAAACTTGCAATACGAGCAAACCACAGGAACGTAATTTTGTCCAAACTTTTAATTTAGCATTTTTTAGTTGAATTGTTATTATTTAGATGATTGTTTTTCGATGAGCAGAACTGGATCTACTTCTTATATGGTCCATATTAAACTTTTTATTTGGCATTTTTTAGATAAATTGTTATATTTTAGATAATTGTTTTTTATAAGCAGGACTTGATCTACTTCCTATATGGTCCGTATTTAACTTTTTATTTGACATTTTTTAGATGAATTGTTATTTTTTATATGATTGTTTTTTGATAAGCAGAACTGGATCTACTTCTTATATGGTCCATATTAAACTTTTTATTTAGCATTTTTTAGATGATTGTTTTTTTATGAGCAGGACTGGATCTACTTCTTATATGATCCATATTAAACTTTTGATTTGGCATTTTTTAGATGAATTGTTATTATTTAGATGATTGTTTTTCGATGAGCGGAACTGGATCTACTTCTTATATGGTCCATATTAAACTTTTTATTTTGCATTTTTTAGATGAACTGTTATATTTTAGATGATTGTTTTTTATAAGCAGGACTTGATCTACTTCCTATATGGTCTATATTAAACTTTTTATTTGACATTTTTTAGATGAATTGTTATTTTTTATATGATTGTTTTTTGATAAACAGAACTGTATCTACTTCCCATATGGTCCATATTAAACTTTTTATTTACCATTTTTTTAGTTGAATTGTTATTATTTAGATGATTGTTTTTTTAGATAAGCAGAACTGGATCTAATTCTTATATGGTCCATATTAAACTTTTTATTTGGCCTTTTTTTAGATGAATTGTTATATTTTAGATGATTGTTTTTTATAAGCAAGACTTGATCTACTTCCTATATGGTCCGTATTAAACTTTTTATTTGACATTTTTTAGATGAATTGTTATTTTTTATATGATTGTTTTTTTATGAGCATAACTGGATCTACTTCCTATATGGTCCATATTAAACTTTTTATTTAGCATTTTTTAGATGAATTGTTATTTTTTAGATGATTGTTTTTTTATTAGCAGGACTGGATCTACTTCCTATATGATCCATATTAAACTTTTGATTTGGCATTTTTTAGATGAATTGTTATTATTTAGATGATTGTTTTTCGATGAGCGGAACTGGATCTACTTCTTATATGGTCCATATTAAACTTTTTATTTTGCATTTTTTAGATGAACTGTTATATTTTAGATGATTGTTTTTTAAAAGCAGGACTTGATCTACTTCCTATATGGTCTATATTATACTTTTTATTTGACATTTTTTAGATGAATTGTTATTTTTTATATGATTGTTTTTTGATGAAAAGAACTGGATCTACTTCCCATATCGTCCATATTAAACTTTTTATTTACCATTTTTTAGATTAATTGTTATTTTTTAGATGATTGTTTTTTGGTGAGCAGAATTGGATCTACTTCCTATATGGTCCATATTAAACTTTTTATTTGGCATTTTTAAGATGAATTGTTATTTTTTAGATGATTTTTTTTTATGAGCAGGACTGGATCTACTTCCTATATGGTCCATATTAAACTTTTTATTTGGCATTTTTTAGATGAATTGTTATTATTTAGATGATTGTTTTTCGAAGAGTGGAACTGGATCTACTTCTTATATGGTCCATATAAAATTTTTTATTTGGCATTTTTTAGATGAACTGTTATATTTTAGATTATTGTTTTTTATGAGCAGGACTGTCTACTTTCAATAAGGTCCATATTAAACTTTTTATTTTGCATTTTTTAGATGAATTGTTATTTTTTAGATGATTGTTTTTTATGAGCTTAACTGGATCTACTTCCTATATGGTCCATATTAAACTTTTTATTTGGCATTTTTAAGATTATTTGTTATTTTTTATATGATTGTTTTTTGATGAGCAGAACTGGATCTACTTCCTATATGGTCCATATTAAACTTTTTATTTAGCATTTTTTAGATAATTGTTATATTTTAGATGATTGTTTTTTATGAGCATGACTGTTTACATCCTATAAGGTCCATATTAAACTTTTTATTTGGCATTTTTTAGATGAATTGTTATTTTTTAGATGATTGTTTTTTTATGAGCAGGACTGGATCTTTTCCTATATGGTCCATATTAAAAAATTTATTTGGCATTTTTTAGATGAATTTATATTTTTTAGATGATTGTTTTTTATGAGCAGAATTGGATCTACTTTTTATAAGGTCCATATTAAACTTTTTATTTGGCATTTTTTAGACGAATTGTTATTTTTTAGATAATTGTTTTTGTTGAGCAGGAATTGATCTACTTTCTATATGGTTCATATTAAACTTTTTATTTGGCATTTTTTAGATGAATTGTTATATTTTAGATGATTCTTTTTTATAAGCAGGACTTGATCTACTTCCTATATGGTCCGTATTAAACTTTTTATTTGACATCTTTTAGATGAATTGTTATTTTTTTATATGATTGTTTTTTAGGAGCAGAACTGGATCTACTTCCTATATGGTCCATATTAAACTTTTTATTTAGCATTTTTTAGATGAATTGTAATTTTTTAGATGATTGTTTTTTTATGAGCAGGACTGGATTTACTTCCTATATGCTCCATATTAAACTTTTGATTTGGCATTTTTTAGATGAATTGATATTATTTAGATGATTGTTTTTCGATGAGCGGAACTGGATCTACTTCTTATATGGTATATATTAAACTTTTTATTTTGCATTTTTTAGATGAACTGTTATATTTTAGATGATTGTTTTTGAAAAGCAGGACTTGATCTACTTCCTATATGGTTTATATTAAACTTTTTATTTGACATTTTTTAGATGAATTGTTATTTTTTATATGATTGTTTTTTGATGAACAGAACTGTATCTACTTCCCATAAGGTCCATATTAAACTTTTTATTTACATTTTTTAGGTGAATTGTTATTTTTTAGATGATTGTTTTTTGGTGAGCAGAACTGGATCCACTTCCTATATGGTCCATATTAAACATTTTATTTGGCATTTTTTAGATGATTTTTTTTATGAGCAGGACTGGATCTACTTCCTATATGGTCCGTATTAAAATTTTGATTTGTGCGTTTTTTAGATGAATTGTTATTATTTAGATGATTGTTTTTCGATTAGTGGAACTGGATCTACTTCTTATATGGTCTATATTAAATTTTTTATTTGGCATTTTTTAGATGAACTGTTATATTTTAGATGATTGTTTTTTATAAGCAGGACTTGATCTACTTCCTAAATGGTCTATATTAAACTTTTTATTTGACATTTTTTAGATGAATTGTTATTTTTTAGATGATTGTTTTTCGATGAGCAGAACTGGATCTACTTCTTATATGGTCCATATTAAAACTTTTATTTGGCATTTTTTTGATAAATTGTTGTTTTTTAGATGATTGTTTTTTTATGAGCAGGACTGGATCTACTTCCTATATGGTCCATATTAAACTTTTTATTTGACATTTTGTAGATGAATTGTTATTTTTTAGATGATTGTTTTTTTATGAGCAGGACTGGATCTCCTTCATATATGGTTCATATTAAAAATTTTATTTGGTATTTTTTAGATGAATTGTTATTTTTTAGATGATTATTTTTTAATGAGCATGACTGGATATGCTTCCTGTATGGTCCATATTAAAATTTTTATTTGGCATTTTTTAGATGAATTGTTATTTTTTAGATGATTGTTTTTGATGATCAGAACTGGATCTACTTCCTATATAGTCCATGTTAAACTTTTTATTCGGCATTTTTTAAATAAATTGTTATTTTTTAGATGATTGTTTTTTATGAGTAGGACTGGATCTACTTCCTATATGGTCCATATTAAAATTTTTATTTGGCATTTTTTAAGATGAATTTTAATTTTTTAGATGATTATTTTTTAATGAGCAGGACTGTATATACTTCCTATATGTTTCATATTAAACTTTTTATTTGGCATTTTTTAGATGAATTGTTATTTTTTAGATGATTGTTTTTTATGAGGACGACTGGATCTACTTTCTATATGGTTCATATTAAATTTTTTATTTTGCATTTTTTAGATATATTGTTATTTTTTAGATGATTGTTTTTTATGAGCAGAACTGGATCTACTTACTATATGGTCCAGATTAAACTTTTTATTTGGCAATTTTTAGATGAATTGTTATTTTTTAGATGATTGTTTTTTATGAGTAGGACTTGATCTACTTCCTATATGGTTCATATTAAATTTTTTATTTGACATTTTTTAGATGAATTGTTATTTTTTAGATGATGGCTTTTTATAAGTAGGACTTGATCTACTTCCTATATGGTCCATATTAAATTTTTATTTGGCATTTTTTAGATGATTGTTTTTTATGAGCAGGACTGGATCTAATTCCTATATGGTTCATATTAAATTTTTTATTTGGTATTTTTTAGATAAATTGTTAATTTTTAGGTGATTGTTTTTTATGAGCATGACTGGATCTATTTCGTATATGGTTCATATTAAATTTTTTATTTGGCATTTTTTAGATAAATTGTTATTTTTTAGATGATTATTTTTTATGAGCATGACTGGATTTACTTCATTTATGGTCTATATTAAACTTTTTATTTGGCATTTTTTAGATAAATTGTCATTTTTTAGATGATTGTTTTTTATGACTAAGACTGGATCTACTTCCTATATGGTTCGTATTAAATTTTTTATTTGGCATTTTTTAGATGAATTGTTATTTTTTGAATGATTGTTTTTGATGAGCAGGACTGGATCTACTTTCTATATTGGCATTTAACGTAAATTCCATGATTGACATATTAGAAACATGGTACATTTGTGTATTTGACCACCTATGGTCCAGATGTAGTACTTGTTGAGACTCACTAAGTGACACGTTTTGATCGTCTAAAGTCTTCTTCAAACTTAACGTTGGCACCCCTTGTATGACTTAAAAGCTATACCATATAATATATGAGATTCTTATAGAGAGAAGGTTTGACAGATTATTCAACACTTATTCCACTTTTAAACTTCTTATAGACCCGTGGAATAACGGAGATTTTTATAGAAATTGTTCTTTAAAAAGATATCTGTGTGAATAAATCAACTAACAACAATGAACGTAAATAAGTTCCATTAATATTGAAATGAAAAATAACTAATATGTGTCATACGATAAACAATATAGTTTGCAACTATTAGAATAATAAACAACGGTGTATTATCTTTTCCACCTTTGATAGTCTTAAAGAGCAAATGTATGCATTGAGTTTAATAGCCGAGTACCCGTGCATAGCAACGGGATTTTATAGCGGTATATAGTTGTAATGATATTTTGGTTAAGTGTGTTGTGTAACCAAATATCAGTACAACTATTTGCCGCTATAAAAAACCGACCTTGGAGACTAATCATGTCCTCACACATTGCACCCAATTTGTAAATCACCAACATTAAGTACGATAGATGACATTCTAATTCAACCTAAAGTTATAAACATTAAGTACTACACATATAAATGAGTGTTCTGAAACATAAACTAATTTCCTAACTAATAGTAAAATTAGAATTTAAAAATGTGTCAAATGTTAGCATTCAAACCACTGAAATACATAGACGTGCAGACCCATAATTATTCACTAGAATGTCAATTATTAGTTTGTCTCATTACCCACAATATTTAGCAATGAGAACCATACAGGTAAAAGCATTGTAGGCTGAAGAAATTACATCTTTTGTTTCACTTTCACTCTTGAACAGAATAGAAGCTATAACTTCGTCATTACTGGTATTTAACCTATTTACCGGGTTAAACCCTTGACCCAAAATAGCTAATAGGTATAGTAACCCAAGTCAAAGCTTTCAATATTTTTAACTCCTTGATTGCAGTTGTAGACTCCCATCACGTATGAAATCACAAACTTCAGCCTACAAAAATAAATTCAAGCACATGACTATAACAATATAAGTGTTGTTTAAAAATCAGGTCCACTTGTTAACTTAACTTACATCCACCCTTAAATAAGCCGCATATAAGTGCAAATAAATATATAATGTTGCAAACAGTCCAATAAGAAGCTATATGCATTTTAGAGGATATCTATCAATCAAAACCAAAAAGTCAAAAACATTGGGCGTGATGTTGTCAAATTTAGTTTTATTCAAGGAAAACAAAAAGGAGACGGTAAACATATTACATTTATGGCTGGTAAGTATGCTGTTGCCTCAAGTATGGAAATGAGATTTCTATTTCATAAAAGTTTATCAAGTATGGAACAAAGAAGCTATGGTTAGTTGCAGTACTGATATTTAATGCTAGATTCCTCACCTCAACTATATTGATAAAACCTACAGGACCTTGTTACAGGTTCATCATCAGTACCCTTCGCCACCCTCTTAATCCGAATGCCACTTTTTCCCTATCATTCATTACATTAGAGGAATGCCTGGTGGCAATAATATCACCTGTTTTAAATGCATCAGATATCATATTTCAGAAAAGGGTTAATCAATTACTTTAATTAAGAGTTACACACCTCATTGTGATGAGTGAAGTAATTGTTTGAAATGGTCATTGGAGTTGAGCCCATGACAGCATCCACGAGTCCATTAGCGCAATTAGAGAATTGTGATCAACCCATACATGGGTTGACCCAAAGATGGAGATAGCGTCACCATCAGCCATTGTCCGCCAACCCATAAACCAAATTCTGTCCATACAAGTTTATTGATAAAAAAATATACTCGTCAATGAAAATCAACTTATATTAAAGAATGAGATTTCCAAAATGAAGATACATAGAATGCTCATGTCTCACACCTTGGTAGTAGCTTTCCACAGGTGCTTTGGAAATCTTTTTACAGAGTTTGAATCTATTAAGCGGAAAATCTGCATCATGTAAAATACGATACATACTATATTAAAGCATAACAATTAAAAATGTCAAATAAGATATATCAATTTATTTATCGTACATGCAACCATTCGGGATCCTGATCACTAACGCAAGGGAGATCATTTACACCCAAAAGTTCAGGAACCCTTTCAATTCTGAGCAAAGCATCATCATATTCAATCATATGTATCTAATGAATCACCTAGAGCAATAAAAGCTGCATCAGGTATAGTCGTATACTCTGTATAAGAACTTGAAGCGATAAATCGAAGAATATGTTTAGACATCTAAAGCAAGAATGGAAAATGTTGAATGAGAATAAAGTAAGGTATGTACCATTACAGGTGCATTTGAGGAGTTTGCTACCTCGAGCTAGAAGTTGTTGATTACATAAAATCAGTTATAAAGCTCAAACTCGAAAAGACTTGGAACCATTACATTCTGCATGAAGCATTGGATATTGTACAGATTTCTAAGGTTCATTGGTAGGCAATTTGATCATGGAATTTAGATATGTGTTCCAGTATTCACCAACAAAACGGAAGATCATAAGCTTGTCAATCGTGGACACATATCATTCATCTTTCGAGTCAAGCAGTTGCCTTTTGAGGACCTCATTTTCCTTCCTCAATTTCATTACCTTCTGCTTCAGATTTTCAACATTTCGATTTGAACTCAGATTCTGCTTGTTTTCAGCTGCCAACTTTGTTTTACTAATCAGTACTGCAACACACACATGGATACCAGTTAAACCATTGCCAATGGAAGTTTATTAATGGCCGTTTATTGATTATAAGGTAGACAAATGCATGAAAAAATCAGTAGCTGGTCAAAGTAGTTTTCTGTTACATCTCAAAATGGATGAGTCAGACTGTCAGACCAACCCGGAGATACTTGTTCTTTTATATTTCTTATAAATATTTAAAGTCTTAAAAAATTTGTGTCTCGAATGAGAAGGTTCTACGCATTTAGTTCAGTTTAGACGACTATCAACCCACAATTTAGACGCACAATTTAGGGTATTCGACGTTTAAATGTGATTTTTTTAATTGATTATTTTTAGTTGATAAATGTGATCGTAATCTATAGGATATGATTAGTTAAAAGAAATAATAAGAAAAGAAATAATAAGGAAGATAGGCGAGCTGCCTTGCAGATGTAGACGCACAATTTAGGTTTCAATGCGTTATTGCTGATCCCAAACCGGTCAAATGGGTAAAATTCTAAACAAATAGCTAAAATGGGAATAATTTGATTTGGTTCAACTCATTCAATGTCCCTCTAAAGTGTATTCAAATGCATAGATCTTCTACATTATTCAATTGTGAAAATGACATAATAATCCTACTGATCATATACTATTTGTACAAATTTTAAACATCAGTTACTCTTAGAATTTAAAAATAAGAAGAAAATATTTGTGGTCATTAAAGTTACTATTTTGGGTCTTCATTAAAAGTACCCGTTTTGACCCGTACTCAGCAAAATAGGAGTCACGTTCAAAGTTGATAGCTAATGTTAATATATGCTCTTTTGATTATTTTGGTATGTGGTCTATGAGGTTGAAATTAAGATTTGGTTGTATCATAAGATTTGGTTGATTTGAAATTAATGTGCAAGACTTATAGATACTCGTCCATGACCACTCAATGAAGACTAAAGGAGCCTAATCAATTTCGAGTCCCTGTATGGTATATGAGCAGCTCTCGCTTCTATCAATTTTGATATAACCTGAAATAGTTGCGAATTAGCGAACTCTAACAACCATCTAATTAGCAAAATATTAAAGAGAGAAAACGAAAAACCCACTCCTATGTGTACAAAATAATTTAGTGACGTGTCTGTTGCTGTTGGGAACTGGAGACACTTCCGAGAATCTGGGAATGAGATCCGCCACGTCTCTAATCCTTTCTGTAGATGGCGTAGCTGATCCACCAAACTTGATTGGCATGTCACATTTATTTATCTGTGCACAAAAAAAAAACAAAGTGGTGTTACAGATTAACATTACAGAAGCAAAATGTCAAGCTAATTATAGCACGAAATTAGTGTGTCATATTGGACCTTATATGTGCATAAGAAACACACATATAAAGAGTCAATAGCTTGATTATGTTATAGACCCGTGAATTTCTTGATCAATAGCTTATAGAATAAGAACACATTAATCACAAATTGATGTAAACAAAACAAAACATCATATATGTCCGTTTGTTTCCAGGCCTTTCTCCCTGCACTTGTGATCCACCATCTTTATCCCCAAACAGTAGTTGCAGGTCATGTAAGGGAAGAAATCAACTCCAAGCCCCTTCCTAAGCCGACATAAACTGCAAAAAACTATTATCCAAAGCTTAAAAATCAAAAACTACATTTTCACAGACACCCTAAATTGGAACCACACAAAAAAAAGGTGCTCTAATCAGTAAGCAGATAACCAACTACAGATTTGTTAAGCCAAACATGGACACCATTGTACTAATAAATCTCTTGCTGTTGTGTAAAAAAATTAGATACAACACAATTGCTGATGTGTAAAGACTAATTCATACAATCAATTTGCTGCTGTGTAAAAATTTGCAAAACGAACAAATTATAAAAGCTATTTCATACAATAATAGAAATATTATATAGCAACACGAACAAATTCCGCTGAATCTTCACCACACATGTGTAACCCGACCACTTGTCAGTCTTTGCAGACACCATGAGTTTCATAAAAACTCTATCGGGAAGGCCAGATAGTAGCCTTTAAAGGCCTAATCTTTGCTGCATAGATGTCGATGTCACCATATGCTTCTATTGCCTGTAATTTTGTCTTGAATTAATAGACGCATGTGCTAACAAAATATATTGAGGTAGCATTTTCGATCCATTATTTATAAACGGATTGTGTTTTATAGCCTACGGGTCAAATAAAATAATCAAATGAGTCGGATAGGCTGAGAATTATGCAAAGTCTATTGTTTATGCATTAAACCTATAAAATTTTCATTTATAGATTAAAAGTATTATTAAGATAGTACTCATCACACCTCGTTAACTATTTAAAAAAACTATTATAATGGACGAAAAAGTGCTGGTCAGTCAACTCAATTCGACCCGCCTCTTTAACCCAGACCAACAGAGGACTGGTTTCAGCCAAGACCCATTTTGACCAACCCACCCATCCACTTATCCTGCCATCTCTAAAAAAAGATTATAGTAATTGCAGGCTTGACTGTCACCTGTTGCTCAATAAGACCAACTTGCCCGATTGGTGGTTGGGAGATTACAGAGGAAGGAAACAATGAGTCTTGCAGTTCTAAATATTAAGTTACTTTATGAGAAGAAAATACCTAAAAACAGGTTTTGTAGGTTCATTTGCAAAAATGGTTTTGGCGAATGCGCCTCCCTCCATCAAAGCAACATGAGTGAGATTCATTCTATCAGTAACGTCTCCAACTGCCAAATAGATGGTACCAAAGTGCTAGAATATTCATCAACCTGGGCATTAATGAACATAAGAAACAACATAAGATTTGACAAAGAGATCTATAAACCGACATTATCAAATATCTGAGACTGATAAGAGACTAACCTTTAATTTTTTGCTTAACCGAGTCGCCATGATTGTCAAAACTGTGATAAAAGAGCTCCTTATTCCCATTGTTAAGCATTTACATTCAAACCCTATAAAGAATATGAGAATACGCTTAAAAGTAATATAAATTAGTCAAAAGCGAAAAGAATGGCATGAATGAGAATTTATTTACCACAAATTGTGTTTTTATTACCATTTCGTATTTGCGCCAGTAAAATCTTAATCTTACATGGTAGTTGGAGGCTATGTTGAGAGATTATTGTTCATTCATTATCCTGCACATTAATTCAAAAAATCAATAGGTTAAGACGTGTGTAATTTGCCCCTCAGAAATTTCATGACAAAATATTACAATGGGAAAAAAAATCATGAAGACCGAAATAAATGAAAATTGGGAAAGTGAAATCATTCAAGTACTTTTCAGTTAGACGGACCTCAAGTAGATTTTTTTGAAATCAAAACATCCTATATATATTATCAGCAGAAAATGTCAATAAAATGACAATTACTGATCCAGTATAATTAGACAATCAAAAATAGATAATGAGTCGTATTGCAACAATGCAACATATATATATATATATATATATATATATATATATATATATATATATATATATATATATATATATATATATATATATATATATATATATATATATATATATATTTGTTCCTCTTTTCTGTACACCAATTGCGTATAAGGATGTATAAGTATCCAATAGAAAAATGGAAATATAATATGTACCACCCATACCGGATCTATTGAGAGCTCCACATATCGTTTTATTGATATCCTCTATTCCATCTTCCGTCAAAACAACATCAGCCAATGCTTTCTTGCCTGTGGTTAAATCTTCAACCTAAAACAGCCCTTTAATGAAAAAAAGAAAAAGTTCGTCTAAAATAGATAATGTTTAACTTGACACATAAATGGAAATGTACCTAAGAAGTGTAAGGGTTTAATTTCAAGAGTTGGTGTCGTTGAGGGACAAAGTTTATCCACACTTCTTTCCATGTCAGCATCTACGTCTGCAAAAGTCTGAGAACACAAAAACAATGAAAAATGAATGTCAATTTAATCTCAAAAAGCCAAATAAATAAGAAATAACTCTGAAAAGTATTACATTATCAATAATATCTGCACGAATTTATTTTGAAAGACGCAACCCGATTTCCTATAAAGTGGTAACAATCACTTTTCTAACTTGATAATAAGAAGACGCCATTATTGATAATGAGCATGAGAAATATTTTTATATACCCTATTCGTCTGAAATCATATAATCTATAGCAACTGCATACAACGGGAAAAATGAGATAATAAGAAAGATCGACTTCCAATCAATTAAAGATTGTATAATCAATGATCAATACAAACAGCTATCATTCACTTCATGACACAGTCTTTGAAACCAAAATGTGCACAAACATTTGAAATAATCATAAAAGGAAATTGGCTTAGACTTACTTATCAATAGGTTTTTCATCATCAGCTTCAACAACAATCTTCTTGGCTTAAACTTTACCAATCTGTCATCATAGAAAAGAGGTTTGTTTCAGACTCAACAACACTATAATTGGATTGATAAATAATATGAATCAAATTGTTAATTTAAAAAATGAAGCACAAATCTTAAAATCAATTCATTAAATAATTAATCACAGAAATAATAGTAATTTGCAACACATAAATTGAAACCCTAAATACTAAAATTAAATTGATACTTACCAGACATTGAAAATCCGGTTAGGGTTTTTTTGTGGTTTTCAATCTGATAACAAAATTACTCTTTGAATTGATTATATCTAAAAATAAAACCTATAAAAAATAATCAGTGTATTTACCTTGAATGATATATCATTCTACATAATCCTTCTAATCATCGGCATAAATCGACTACAAAGGGATCTTGAAAATGTTTGAATCGGTGATACTCAACTGTCACCAAATATATGTAGAATGGTTTTGCGTATTGAAGAAGAAAAACGCGTGAATGGAATGAATGAATTGAAACGCATAATTGAAGGTTTTAATGGCTTTCCAATTTTGTGTTGAAGAAATCTCGGTTGATATGCAAACTTGTTTGACTGGGCAATTGAAAACGTGAGGAGGAAGGGTAGCTGGTCACGTGAGATACTGCACATGACATTTCTTAGGGGATGCATTGGGTCTTGTAAATTAGTGCTAAATATGAAAGTGTTTTTAATAATAAAATTTAATGTTGTGCTTTATTTAATAGTACAATATTATCATATATTATATAGTATAGATTGGTAAATATTTTTCTCAAAAGTCGGTCAAAAACTCAAAAAAACTACAATAAAACAAGGCTCAAGTCCATGGGCTTTAAGTGCAGTTTTTTTTTACTATTTAGAAACCCTAATGTTTCAAAACCTACAATATAAATATAGGTGTCTAGACCTAGTACCTTGTCACTTTTAGTTCAGCCGTCACTATGATATATTCTTATCTCACCCGTCCATTCATTTGTTGATACTATACTCTTTAATCACTGATCTGGTTTCACTACCCAAATCAGGTAAAAAAATACATCAACTTCATGTATTTATTTGTACTTTTTAATATATTATATCTGTTTATTATCATATTTGGTCTATAGATTGCTTTTTAATGTTATTTGCAACATATCCATATTATTGACTTCCTTTGATGAAAAGATTTATACTCCGTAACATATTTTTCTGATGATTGTTATTATAGGAGGTGAAAAAGACCTTGTGTTAATGTGTGAATCAGACAAGATGGATTCAGAACTTCAGAACAAGATTCTCAAGCTTTTTGTTTAACAAAAGTGAAATGTCTTTGGATAGTAGCAAAAGCACCAAAACACAATGTTGCCATCCATTATATAAATCCGCTTTTTCATTTCAAGTTAGATATTCTTAAGCATCTGGTTTTAGCAAACACACGGTCCTCTCGTAATGTAGACGGAGAGTTGTATTATGATCGGAAGTTGTTTCAGTCACTTGACTATTATGTGTCTTTTGTAATGGACAAATGTTGCTATTGTATATTGTCACTGTATTTGGAGAAATACGGTGACAAAATACATTAGCAACATTTGTTGATTACAAAAGTTGTGTAGTAGTCATGTGACTCAAACAACTTGCGATTATAATTCTACTCCTCATCTAGATTACGAGTAGTTTGTGTGTTTGTTAAAACTGGATGCTCAATAATATCTAACTTGAAATGCAAATGCGGCATTTATACAAAGGATGGCATCATTGTGCTTTGATACATTTGCTAATATCCAAAGCATTTCATCGTTTCTGGCTGTTCTTAGATTCTCAAAATATGTTGTAATTAGTACACTTTTTATAGTGGTATGTTAATTAGGTGTTTTTCTCATGTAATGTTGGATCCAGATTGTGGTTTTTGTGTTAACTTTGTACTAAATGACTATAAGTTTGGTTACACGTTTTTGCCATTGTTTATCCTTCACCACAAGAATTGGATCCACACACGCACCTAAGAGTTTACATGCTTACTCGATACCATGTATTAGATTCAACAATGCGCATATTCATATAATGTGAATATGCAACATAGTTCCAAATCTTGTTAGGGAACAACATGTTTAAAAAAGTAACGTCAACAGACATAAACGAGTGACCCAATTCCTATATATGGACAACTATATGTAAGCTCTAACGAAAACATATGCAACTCAAACAAAGTATGTCGGTATCCTCAAACGTTCTATCATCAAACGTGGCTCGTTTCTCTTATGCCCCAACACTGAGTCTTCCCTTGCTGAAACTTCGTATATTTGCCAACTTCGTATATTTGCCAACGTACTTTGCTTTAACCTTGTGATTTTTTTTTGAACGGCATTTGTATTAAAAATAGTAAGAAGCCAGAAGGAACTAATCACAAGATGGTGGATATCATGGATCTTAATAAAAGGTTATTTGGGTGATCTTCCTGCAATTGGTTATAATATTAGGACGATTTCATGTTCGTGTAGATGGGTTCTATTGAATTTGAAGTGTTTTAGTGTTTCGTTTTAATAAATTTTGCTGTTTCTCGAGAAAGTGCTTCTAGTTGCAGTATGATTCAATATACGTAGACTGAATCCATTAGTAATAGTAATACTACATGTTATTGATGTGCTCCAATCGATAAAAACATATAAGGTTAGCAAGTTTCTCCCGGTTTATTTGGCTTGGGGAATTCTACAACATGATCCTGTTGAAATGTTGGATGTTATTGACACACTATGATTATATTGCATCGTTCTGTTCATAGGTTCTTGATCAAAAGCGGGTGGGTCAACTGATCAAGATGGCCATGGAGAAGGGCATGCAGCGAATCCTAGCTTAAAGGTGAGCACTAGTTTCCAATAATTTCGGATTGCATCGTGTTATGAAACATGGAGGTAGAAAATTGGGAGTGAGGCATGTCACGGATTGGGAGTGGTTGGGCCAAACTGAAGCAAATTTCCAGTCTTTTCTTTTCTTGAATTTTACAGATTATTACAATTGTAACATATTCTTCCAAAATAAAAATTATAGGAAGCTTTATGTAATTTGTATACATCTCCATTGACTTTCTTTCATAACAATTTATTTCAAAGTTTACCCATTTGACCCGTTAGAGGCAAAATAAAGCCCTAATCGACCCATTTCTTTCAAATGTATCGATATTGCCAACCGCTAGTTGTGACTGATAGTTGGTACTTTGAATGAACCAAGTACTAATGATGATTATACGCAGGTGGGGATATGTGGTGAGCACGGTGGAGAGCCTTCTTCTGTTGCATTTTTTTACGGGGCTGGGCAAGATTACGGCTCTTGCTCTCCTTTTAGGTAAGTTTATCTGCGTGTATGTCTATCTGTTTTTGTTTGAAAGTCCTGATGGTGTTAGTTTTGCTGAATCTTCTTTATTATTATTGTGGCAGAGTCCCTATAGCGAGGCTAGCAGCCGCGCAACTCGCTGTTTAAGCACTCTCATAAAGGAGGTCAGTTTATGCGTTACACATTTTCAGCTATTGTATATAAATAATAATGATGAAAAAAAAAAACCCATTGAAAAGATTGAGAAGACTCGACCAATAATTTAAATTTTTGGTTTGGTATACAAGAATTTACTTACACACGATAACACGACTATGCATCAAGTTCCATCTATTCTTAAACAAGTTAAAATATTTAGTAAGGCAAGAAAAAAATGTCATGAACTTAATTATTGGCGAAAACAATGGAAGTACGTTCTGACTTTCGAGTTTTAATCTGTTATTTGGTTAGCTATCAATAGAATACAATCTGAACAGGTCTTTTTTATATAAATGTGCTGAACATCATATTCATATCTTTACCTATAAAGTTGAATAATGTTAGTCTATGTATTATAGTGAATAAATAGTTTGACTTGCTCAAAATTCAAATTTTCATTGTAGGAGTTGTTGTTTATTGTTGTCATCAAATTATAATTTCAACATTTGTGTCACTTTGTCAAATGAACCTTTTTAAATGGATGGAGCAGTTGGCAAATTTTTAGTTTTTTCTACTCTTTTCAACAACTTTTTAACTACATTCCCTTTATTTCAAACACTTGTGAAAGCTATCAGCATCCATATATATGTGTTACTGATATAAGGAAACATTTGTACTCGACATTTTGAATGTCAAAATGTTGCGAAAATTTGGTAAAAAAGTGAGTCGAATTTGGTCAAGGATTAGAGTCCGAGTGCTAGCATGGAGGATTAAGACACGTAAAGTTATGATCAGAAGATTCAAAAAGAAAAGCCCAATCGTTGTTCGTGCTCAAAAGATTGTTCAAGCTGCACCAGACCACATACGTGTTGCTACTTATAATGTTGCTATGTTTTCACTTGCGCCTGCAGTTAGTAAATCGGATGGAAATTGGGTTGATGGTGTTCGTGAACACGAAAATAGCGGGCTTAAAAGTATTCTAAAAAGTTCACCTTTGCATCCAAGCTCAAATGGGCACGAATATTCTACCAAGAAAGTGTCGATAAACCTTCTGGAAGATGAAATATCCATGTCTCAAAACCGGGTCCTAAGAAGCCCAATTTGTTTCCCACTGATTGGGTGGAAGGAGGATGGGAGTAGAAGTATTTTTGATGTGCTTAAAGATGTCGATGCTGATGTTTTGGCTTTGCAAGATGTAAAGGCTGAAGAAGAGAATGATATGAAACCGTTATCTGATTTGGCTTTTGCTCTGGGGATGAATTACGTGTTTGCAGAAAGCTGGGCTCCTGAGTATGGGAATGCCATTTTGTCAAAATGGCCGATTAAGAGGTCGAAGGTTCAAAAAATATACGACGATCAAGATTTCAGGTATGAAAAAATATATATTTTTCATCTGCTTATTAAACAAATAATTAACTGATCTATCACTGTGTATCGTTCAATGATCTGCTAGGAATGTGCTTAAGGCCACTATTGATGTCCCGCGAACAGGTGAACTCAACTTCTATTGCACACAACTTGATCATCTTGACGAGAATTGGAGGATGAAACAAATTGATGCCATCGTCAAATCCAGTGATCAACCCCATGTTTTGGCTGGTGGCATCAATTCACTTAGCGGATCGGACTACTCATTCGATAGATGGAGTAACATTGTCAAGGTAATGAAAGATCATTCCATTCCGCTAATTGGTTTTGCCTTTACCCTTTGCTTTGCTTGCGTTTTTCTAGGTGCATTTGCCTTTTTGCGTTTATGCTTTTTATGCTTGTATACTTATGCTCGTGTCCCCCTTGTTTTTATAGCTCTTTATCTTTTCTATATTATGTGTTCTCTTGCGGCGTATGCTTCTTTATGTTTATGTCCTTTTTTCTCTTAAGTTCTTTTGATGGTTTTGTGCCTATTAGTTTTGTATGCTTGCTTTTGTCTTATGTCTTTTAAACTCCTTATCCTTGTTATTGCTCATTTTCACACATGCATATATATCTGAGCACTCTCACCCGCACACTTACACTTGCCGGAGGTCTTACCGGAAGCAGTCTCTCTGCTTTCGGGTTTAGCCTGGGGTAGGAGTAGGATCTGTCTACAATCTACCTCCCTATACCCGCTCCGGCGGGATTGGGTATGTTGTTATTGTTGTTGTATGATTGGACTCGTCTTTTTTTTCGAACAAACAAAAACAAAATTGTGGTATTATATAAAAACTATATGACAACGTTCTTACAGTACTATGAAGAGTTGGGAAAACCGACACCAAGAACGGACGTGACACGTTTTCTACACGAAAACAAGTACATTGACTCCAAACATTTTGCGGGCGATTGTGAGCCAGCTGTGATCATCACTAAAGGCCAAAGTACGACTCATAAACTTACAATTTTGTAGACATTATGTTACACGACGTTTGATTGATATGAAACACTTAATCGTGTATAATCAGGTGTACAAGGAACGTGCAAATATGGTACACGAGTGGATTACATTATGGCATCGAAGGGATTGACATATCAATTTCTTCCAGGATCATACTCGGTAGTATCGTCAAAAGGCACATCTGATCACCATATCGTTAAGGTTGATCTAGTGAAACTCAAGGAAGACGGTCCTCACGAGGAGAAGCGAATGAAGAACTTTACACAAGAGATTGTCAATGCAACTCGAGATAGTGTTTTGTGCAAATATTTGTAAGACATCCAACGTATGATTATTTTATCCAAAACCGATTACACATTGTCTGAACCAGGTTACAGTATCGCTCAAACCTTGACAATTGTGATCGGAGTGACGGATTAAGTATGTTAGAATCGGTCATTCAAGAATTTGTTGTAAACTAGTTTTAGCTTATAACTAGTTATTTGCATCTATAAGTACTGAAAATTTGACAAACTCATGATTGTTACAGCTACAAAAGTAAAAAATGTTATTAGAAAAACTCGCAAAATATAATTACAAAAAGATCAGAAAATTTAGGATTCTAACCTATTCTTTTTGGGTAAACATAAAATGTAACAAAAAGTTATATTGATCATCAAGATTTATATATACTAACTCTTCCATGGATACTACTAATTGTATCCCAAATTCTCATCTATATACATACATAAAAATGCATGTATAAATGCACACACCACCTTCACCAAACCATCCTCCCTCCATAATGGGCATTCACCCGAGCCGAAGCAAGCTACAAAGATGCTTGGTGGCGGAATCATCAAAAGCGTCATGATCCGTGACTATAGCCATGGAGTCTTGTTTCTTGTTAAAGAATGAAGGGAGAGGTAAAGACCTTGGTGAGGGAGAGTGAAAAAAAGCCGATCCTGCATAAGAATCATCACCATCATGGCAATTCGGCTGCAGTTCTCGTTCTGTTATGGGTGTTGAACCCATATAGTCGATTTTGTTTGTTGTTGTCGTACGACGTGAGTTTTCATTCTTTCGTACGATTATTGGAGCGACATTGATGAAGCAATGGCAATCTTGTGGGTGCAACACCTCCGTACCCATCAGCTTCCTTGCGAAAAGAAGAAGGGTATGGAGTAAAGGAGGAAAACTAAGTCTTAATTATGAAAAACCAGAAGAGAAACAGATTATGAAAAATGTTTATAGCTATAAATTGTTGAACCATAATAAGTTGATTGGTTATATAAAATTAGACCATAAAGAGTGGGTGGTCAAGAGCAAAAGGTGGGTTGGGTTCAACCAACTTTGATTTTGAGTGGATGACATGTTTCTTGTTTGGCTATACATGGCATGTCAATTTTCATTTTGGTAAAATAAAAAAAAATAAAAAATAGCAAAATAAATTTAGTTTAAAGTCATTTAAAGAGTATTTTCTGACATAAAAAAGGTTGTAAATCTATACATAATTATAACTAACATACTATCTTTCATTAAACTAGAAAAATCAAAAAGTTGTTTGCAAGAAAAGCTAAATTCCCGTCTTTTTAAGAAGTCGGGAGTTTGGATTAGTGATTGTTAAGACCACGCTGATCTAACGGCAACATATAATATCCAGAAAACTCCTAATCGTGAGAACATTTAGGCTAAGCAATATAAGAACTAGTTTCTTTAACCATGACTAATCAAACACCTAACATAAAACGGGTAAAATATTTTATTCACATAAATCAAACAACTTGAAGAGTTGATATCACAGACATATACCTCGTATACATCTTTTTAATCATAGAATTAATATAATAGCCGGTGTTAAAGCATAACCAAGTACAAAAACGTGTATATATCAGTAAATCATAAGCAAAAACTTACAATATAAAAGTTTACATATAGTGGAAAATCAAAGACGGTTAGCACAACTTACAACTCCTGCGGCAATAACCAGGAAGTTCAGGAGTTCCAACCATATACTCTTTGTTCTTGGTACATTCTCCCAATGCAGCCCATCTTTCACAGTTTTCGTTCTGGTCCTTGCAACTACCACCATTATCGATAACCTTGTCAAACGAGTCCACATGGATCCATTTGGTTGCTGACCATTTCTCACCTTCGAGTACAGGACAACCACCATGAAGACTCATAGTGTCTGGGACGGCGGTTGGGTATAGGCTGAAGAAGAGTAGTGCGTCTCCTTTTTTTGGCTTCACTGTTTTGTTTTTAGCACAAGTGTATTAGATACATGTGCGGATTGTGACCCATTTACTTATGAATGGGTCGAATTAGGTTATGCTTTATTTTTTACGGGTCAAGTAGGTATAGTAACAAATATCAGCTAGAAGAAAACAAGCCAAATGGTTTACCTGCAATTCCTTTCTTTGCACATTCAGACAAATCATCGGGTTTTGTTGTTTTATGACGGGAATTTTCCTGTCGACACGTAACTTCATGAGATGACATCCAACAACAGAAGTTGTCCACTTTCAGAACTTTCAAAAATACTTTCTAACTAACCTCTGCAGATGGGAAAACGGTCTCACCACCTTTCTCAACATCACTGAGATACATCAGAACAGTTGCTATGCGGTGTCCACCGCGTGCAACATTTACAGGGTCACTGAAGTAATCAAAGTGCGGGTCATACTTTTGACCAGACTCGTATCTCAGTACTTGTAGGTCCTCACCATTTTCTGAAAGAAAGAAATTGGTCATTAGAATATACATGTAAAGTTACCAGTAAAACGATCAACTCAGCGTATTTGTAATAAGCAATTAGTAGAAAAGATTTAGCTTATAAGTTTCGTTTATAATGAAACATACCTTTTGGTAGAAAGGTCCAAGTTGCAATTTTATCTTCTATGCCAGCAACAATTGGATCCTATGCCAAGTGTAAGTGGATATAAATAGGAAGGATTGTAATAGACAAAACGGTAGAACATTTAAATAACCAGAAGCATATTATACTTTGGACATTTGAATGATATTTACAATGACTTGACTATGAATCTATTAGCGAGTAGCTAAAATAGTACATCCTGGCTTTTGGCTTCTATTATATATAATATGATTCTATTAGCGAGTAGCTAAAATTTTAAACGGAAAAGACAAAGTAGTATTGCAAACAAACATGTCCTGTACTTTGGGAGAGCAAAATGGAATAGTATGAAACAAATTAACAACTGAACAAGCCATACTACGCAAAGGAGCAAACTCACATATATACTCATAAGGATCACTCTCGTATAATGGTAAATGGTGCATTTATATGTTCAATGTCATCCTAAGTGAGGCCAAGTGTAATAAAGTAAGAATGGAATAGCATTAGATGGATAAAAGAGTAACGGGAGTACCTTGTTCTTCTGAATAAACATCCCAGAACTTGTCCGGACCTCACTAAGCTGGCTCTTACCAGAAAGATTATCCGCAACTGCAGATCTCTTCAGTTCAGTTTTAGCCTGTTACATAACAAACCCCCATAAAATTCAGTGCAATTCTAGTACTCACAGCAATAAAAGAAGATCTACAATATTTCCCTTAAATGAAATATAAAGCTGCTTATATGCTTATTTCTTTTTGAAATAAGCATTATTAAACTGCTTATTCAAAACAGCTTATTATACTCACATATTAACTATATACGCGCTTTGGATAAGCAATCCCAAACACACTCATTGAAACACTATGCAAATTAGCAGTTTTAACAAACTGTTTCAGTTTTTTAATTTACGGGTTTTAGGGGTGGTTTGGGAAATCTTATTCAAACAGATAATACATACATGCAAAAAAAAAAAAAAAAAAACAGCTCTGCTTGTTTGGTGTCAAAATACAACACAGAGACAGTCTATAGATCAGCTTGTCATCTTATTTCAGAAAAGGACTGAATCTTCTTTAGCTAAGCTTGTCATCTTATTTCAGAAAAAAGACTGAATCTTCTTTAGATAAGCTGATCCAAAACAGTCAACAGATCAGCTTATCACCTTAATCTACAGAAAGGCGGAACATTTTCAAATAAACTGATCCGAAACAGCTTAGCGAAAAAGATGGTGTATGGACTAGCTTACCACCTTAATTCAAAGAAAGACTGAACCTTTTTCAAATAAACTGATGTAAAACAGCTTATTGAAAACATTACAACTTATTTTAAGAAAGGGCAAAACTAAATCTTTTTCAAATAAATTGATTCAAGAAAGCTGAACCTCTTTTACATAAACTGATCGAAAACACCTTATTGCATAAACTGATCCAAAACAGCTTATTAAAACTGTTACAGCTTATTTATCAAAAGGGCTGAATCATTTTCCAATAAACTGATCCAAAACAGCTTATCGGTACAGCTAGTGTATGGATCAGCTAATCACCTTTATCGCATATACTAATCCAAAACAACATATATACAATAAGTCCATAACACGAGAAGCATATATTAACACATTTCAACCAACATTAACCCAATAAACATATAAAGAGTTCTAACAACATTATCAATCCAAAACAGCTTATTTGCACTTACAAGTGAAACCAAATGATCACATTCTTCTTCAGTTAAAAACCCTTCATACACAAAAGCCCTACAAAAAAAACCAAACTTTAACATTAAAAAACACAAACTGAACCAAAATCAACACAAAAAACAGCTCAAAATCCATAAAAATCAAAACTTTAACATTGAAAAACAAAAACTAAACCAAGATTCAACCTGGGTTTCCAAGAAACTTGTTTGACTTTAGATGGGTTGATGATTGATGAACATGAAGATCTTGGTATGATGAACAGTAATGAAATTAGTACTAAAAGGTATAGATTACTCATTTTTGTTATGATTTGTGAATTGGATCTGTGAATTGATGATGGCTTGATTGATTGATTGACTTATTATTGTTGTGAGTTCATCATGGGATTAAAAAATTGGGGTTTGGTTGTGTCATGGACTAAAATAGAAAGGGTAAAAGTTAAAACCCTTTTTTGGGAAGTACTTTTGCTAACTTACTTTAGTTTTGATCAAGTCAAAGACTCATTGCTAGGGGTTTTACCCGAACTCGACTCGGATCCGAACCCGATTAATCTACTCAGGTCGGGTTATTCAGGTTAATTTATTCGGTTATTCGGGTCAACCTGAATATTAAATAGGATTGGGTATTGAATTAAAAATATTTGTCTAACTCTGATTCAAATCGACTCGTTTGACCCGAATAAAGCTTTTTATTTTTTTGGTATATATATATTTTTTTTATCAATTATCTATCTAGATTAGAACAAAATAGGTAATTTATGAACTCATATTCGGGTTGACCCGAACCCGAATAAACTTGACTCTGAGTGGACCCGACCCGACCCGAAGTGACTCGAACCCGTCTAACCCGATTTCAAATAAGGTCGGATTCGGGTATGTTATTTTTAGCCTTGACCGACTCAAATTGACCCAAACCCGACCCGGTTAGCACCCCTACTCATTGCTACAGAGGACGGAGCTAGAAAATTATCGTCGATCAAACAAACATTGATAATTTTGAAAAACACATCACATACCGGTTCGTTAGGGACAAGTGCCCCCCCCCCCCCCCCCCCCCCCCCCCCCCTCTTATCTTCGTCTATGTTATAGAGTCAAAGCTGACTTGATTTTAGTCAGAGTGTGGGTATCGAAGGCGTATTTGTGTTACTTGGTTTTATTCGAGTCGTTATAAGACGTATTTGTGTTAGCTTATTTATTAGGCTTACAAATATGAAAGAAAAATGTTGAGATTACTATTCTCGGCTATGAGTTTTCTAGTTGAGCGTACGAAATTGATAAGGTAATACGCCGTTAAACATAGGTTTATAGGTTTTTCACAATTTGTATAAGCTCGTAAAGCCGATAGAGACGATAGCATGAGCGTCACTTTTGGTTGCCATTAAGTGTGATTTCTACCTATGATGATGTCTTACTGGGAAGTAGTTTGTACTTTGTAGTGTGAGGTTTTGAGTTATCTACACTAATTGATCTTATAGCTAGTTGCTTTGAGTGTACGACATGTTATTACACTCTTACTTGTAAGCTTCTTGTAAATTGTTATATGGTTTTGGTTTATATATTCACCTTTTCAACTAAACAAAGAAATCGAGTTTGAGTGTTAAATGTATTACTCCCTCCGTCCCAAAATTATAATCCTCTATTGACTTTTTTTGTCTTTTTTTTACAACTTTGACCTTAAATATTTTTGTTTGTTCTATA
This sequence comes from Chrysanthemum seticuspe, assembly GCA_019973895.1. Lineage (NCBI taxonomy): Eukaryota > Viridiplantae > Streptophyta > Magnoliopsida > Asterales > Asteraceae > Chrysanthemum > Chrysanthemum seticuspe. The sequence goes on from BPTQ01000001.1 coordinate 14,508,514, forward strand.
TAATACTTGATGAAAATTATATGAATGGATTGTGCTTTAAATGTATTTTTCATTAGTATATTTTTCATCAACTATTGTATAACACAAACAAAAATATTTAAGATCAAAGTTAAAAAAGAAATACCGAAAAAGTCAATAGGGGACTATAATTTTGAGACGGATGTAGTACTTTTTTCGTATTACATAAAGCTAGTTTCGTTTTTCAAAGTCTTGACTTTTGGGTTTTCAAGTTGGGGTCGAGTTTAAACTTGAAATTTTCTTTAACAAAAACCTAATATTTTTATTTCATCAAAATTATATTTACATAATGGTAAAAGGCAAACGAGCAACAAGCTGCACCGTTAGCTCTTTTTGAATTAGTTAGCTAACTTTTTTAAAATGACATTTGGTTTACTTGCACCTGGGGCAGTGGAGCTACTGACCTGAATCCAACAAGTTATAAGCAGTAATGTTATGACTTTTAAATTTTCTTTATTTCAACTTGATTGTAACCTATAAACAGAAGCATTAATACACAAAAACTACAACACTAACTTTTTCCCATTATTTGGAAGGAAAAAAAATAATAACTTTAAAGTTTAAAGTAGTAATATGAAATAACTTTTGTTTATTTAAGGAACAAAGAGATTGTATAAAAAGTAATATAAAGACCCAAAATTTTACTCATGTTGATAGAACATTCAATGATTGTGATTTGTGAATTTGTTCCTTCTCATCCCAAATGTATTGTAAGAAAACAAAAATGCCAACTAGCATGCACATGTACAACAACAATAAGAACACATATTCTTTTTTTATATAGTCTATGAATGTGACACTTATTAAAGATAAGCACGTATAGATAGACATAAGTTATTCGTATTGAAGAATTATGCCACTGGCCATATGAACACAAATTCGATATTTGGAAGCTAGTAAAATGAACAAACACCACAAAATAGATATTTGTAAAAGTAGGCAATTTGCAACGACAATGACAAGACTAACATTTTTATATGTTTTTTTTTTTACTTATTTTGACACAAATCTTGGTGTGTTTTTCACTTTGAAATATATTTCAAGTGTCGTGATCTTGCACTCGTTGACAAATATATATAGGACTTGTGTTAAAGCTTGTAAAAAAATAGTATTATTTTGGATAATGTGACCGACCACTACTTTTCACTTCATTTTTTATGGCAACAATCTAATAACTTTGTTCATTGACAATTTGTCCAAATAAACCTTGGGTTTGACTTGGAATCATACAAGATATAAATAAGGATATGCTTGTTACTTTTTAATACAAATAATTGTCATTTAACGCTTTTAACTTTTTAAGCCAGGTTGGACTTGCTTGGTCCAAATGGAAACAAAGAGAAAGTAAAATTGAAAACTCTTTTGTATAGTATTCATTCGGTCCCAATACGTTGAACTTAGGATAGCAATTTACACAAGAGTCCTCCTAGCCTATATTTGTACAACGACGTTTCACAACGATCAAAATCAAAGGACCTTGTTGGAACTAGGACGGAAACTGATTTATTGTTATCGCTAAGACTGACTTGTTCCATAGTGATCGGTATTGTTGCAGTTTGTATATCGATCTAATGATGAGTCGTGGCTTGAGTTGGATTGAACCATTGTTATGCTGAATTTTTTTAAGTACAAAACAAGGAACACAGTTTTTTTAACCAGATGCATGTAGAAAAAGTCAAAGTTTTTTTTCTTTTTTTACAAAAATTAATACTACGCTGTAAAATTTCATGAAGATCTCGGGACTCAGTCTGGTTCCGTCCCTGTCTATAGGTTTGGTTTATAAGATTAATCATCCGGCACATACAAGACACAAATCTGGTTAAACCGTACTTTTCATTACGTAAAATGAGATGGTTTGTTAGAAATAAAAAATAATAACAAAGTCATCATTCGTTAAGGTCAATGTTAATGGCTTGGTTGGTTGACTCCCAACCGAATTGGTGACTACGTTCTTACAGATTGGTGATCAGTAACCCTAATAAGGCTGGTCCCAATCGAAGGGTGGAAATCGGTTGGGCACCACCTTTGACCGATATTTAAATCGGTTGTGGTGGTTGCGGATATTCGGTTGAGTATCGGTCGAGGCCAAAGTCAGTCACTTTTTCGACCGACTTTACACACCCATTTTTTTTTTTTTTTACTTGGTCACCGACTGCGGCAACAAGGTCATCGGAGAAAGAAAGCTGACGTGGCACTGGTGACTTAGATCATCTCCGGTCACGATTGGGACTAGCCTAAAAGGTGACCACAATACTTATGATCACCATTAGCATCGCCTAAAATATAAAACAGTTTTGCAGAAATTTTATTTCTTTTTAACTTTTTAAGCATCATGTATGAAAACATGTAACTTTATGTCTTTATCAAGTTGGTTCGAGTCATTTTGTTGTGTTGTGTTGTTTGGTAAAGGGTTGTCAAATTGGGAACCACAAAGTGTTTGTATTAGAAAAGGTGGCCTACAATTCAAAAACCGTGATATGCCATCATCATCATTTCTCGACCACTCAAGTGTCCCTGGCCGTGACCTTCTTTTCCTTTTCCATGTTTCTTTTTCATCATGTTATCTTTTATTTACAAGACTCATTATTCACGTTAATCTCTTTTAGACCGGTGGTAGTAAGAGCACTAGGTGTCACGACAAGGCTTAGTCTCTTCGTCAGTGTCACATCAGCGCCACATCATCATCTCACTTCTCCACAACTAACCACAACAAACCCCCTCATCACTCATAACAGACCTCAACATCTTCATTTGGGGCCCACCACTACCACTAAAACTCAACAAATATAAAGAAAAAAGAGAGAAAAAAAAGAAGAAAAAAGTACAACTTCTACCTCGCCGTGCAGACGGTGAAGCACCTCACGACGAGCCACAACGAGGGGGGCGGTGTCACGACGAGCGACGGCGAGGTGCCACGTAAGCCCACGGCGAGCTACGATTTTCCCACACCTTATGCTCTAAGAGACGCAAGACGTGTCTTGCGTCAAGTTGGCACCTCAAGCACGTGCTCAACTTTATTAATTAGTCACCTTTATACACGCGTCTTAGGTGTTGTTTTAGGAGAATTAGGTCGTTTAGACGATTGAGTTGTGAGAAAAGTGGTTGTGTGTGTGATTTTTGATTTACTGAAGTATATTTGTTTTAAATGGGATATATTTGAGTGGTGATATTGGTTGTATTATTACACTATTTTGGTCGTGATATTGATTGAGAAAAGATATGTTGATATGACGTAAAGTTGACAATAATGACATTTGCTGGTATTATCACTTGCCTTAATATTATTTTAAGTCAATAGTAAAGAAGTAGCAATTGCCACACTTACAAATATGAAAGTATTGGGTAAGGGGATGTGGTATCTTTTTTAAAGTTATATGCTGATGACGAATTCTTTTGACTTAGATGTACGCGGTTTTATCGAGTTAATCCTGGAACCGTTTCTCACTTTGTTGGCCATCCCAAATATACACAGTGAGTTTGAACCCTTGAACTCTTGTGAGAGAAATATATCATTTGATGATAGTTACAAATATGTGAGTACTTAGGATGTTTATTCTATTTCCGAGAATTTTAAGAACTTTTCGTCATATTTTATGATGACTTTTAAAGCTTCCTTTACAAAAACTTATTAAATAGAAGTTGTAAATCTGTATTAAGCATTATTGAGACATATGATGGATGAAGAGATAAGTACAACAAGTGTGCATGTGTGGATCTGAAATTAGCAAATGCACAAGGATTGCTCTATTGAATCTTGTGGGGGACAATAGCCATGTTGTCCTATCACATATCACATGAAGTTTTTTGTTTAATAACCAGCACAACTTATGTAATTTTTGTCTACTAGGGAAACCAATTATTGTCCTTACAAATGTTATGTGATAACTTAAAATATTTGTAAAATGTGATAACTTAAAATATTTGTTTTTTATATGGCATTAGAATTAGCAAGTTTTTAAGATCGGGATCCTACCTAAGATTGTTTTCGTCTTTGCAAGTTTGTGATCGTAAGATCGGATCGGGATCTTAAGATCTTACTATAATGCATTTTTTTAATGATCTTTGTAATATAATTCAAATCTACAAATTATGAACATGAAATGTTTAAGAAGAATCACATGTTCTTTTTTAAATAATATTAAGACATAAACCATAAATTTGTAGTTTTTTAGTTTGCGCTTCGAGAAAAGTATGATCGAATCGGAGTAGATCTTACTATGGTCAAGATCGGGATCCTATAATATCTTAAACTTGTTAAGATCTTACGTAGGATCCGAATCGTTTTTACTTTGTAGAATCGTAAAATCGTAAGATCCTAAAATCAGAATCGGCATCTTAACAAATATGAGAATTAGACATAAAATCATTTTTGTCTTGGATTCTTGGTAATAATTACTACTTGAATTAGTATTTTTATTTTTGGTAATCACATGTTTTGTATAATATGCCATGTGAGTTTGTAAGTGTTTTTTGCAATGGTGTACATATAATTCGGTGGTCACATGAGTTAGTAGAATTTTATAACCAATTCTACATATAATTTATTTTGGCTACATGATAAGCTATAAATGATATTTTGTTTTTTTCAATCTAATTTTGGTAAAAAGAAAATTTGGAAAACATGATAAGGTATTCAGATGAACCAAACTAAAATGTGACACATGAAATTGTTTTGTTGTGATTGTGTTGTCAATTTCTCTAGTATGTTCATGTCATCATGTATTTTTGGGATAATCATTTGATGGAAGTTGTTTTGTGATTAGGAAATATGCATAAATGCGTTCAAATTAAAGATGACTTTTGTTTTTGTCACATTGGTTTTACATGAGTTATTGCGTTTTCGTCCCATATATTCGCTAGGTATTTTACAAAAAGAATTGGTTTTAAAGAAACAAAAGAATAACTACTATAAGTAAAGTTGGTAATTTGAGACATATTTGTTAAACATGTATCAAGTTGAGTAAATATCTATTAAAGTATTAAGTGATCGGTCTAGTTTGGTCTAGTTAAATATTACTATTATAAATTGATGTAATTGGCTATTTAATAGAAAATGCAATTATATAAGAATTACCCAACATGTTTAAGCAGGTCTAGCGAGTCAAGATTTTTTTCGCATCTTTTTTTTTTTTTTTTTTTTTTCATATTTTACTCAAAATAAACTATATATATATTTTCGAAAATAGGCGGGTCACCCGACCAAAACTCGTATAGACTCAGACTCATTTAAACCTATGTTTATAGAAGACGCATCTATACCTTGACTCATTTAGACCCATGTTTCAAGAAGACATATCTAGACCCGGTCCCGTTTAGACCCAAACATCTAAACACGTGACCGAACCTAACTCGCTTATTTTGCTACCTCTAACTTTTAGTAATATTTAATCTGAAAGAACAAGTGGTTTTTAGTCATGTGATATCCCCTAAGATGGTTATTTTTCCAATCAAGAAATCATTAGTTCAGATTTTAACAGTGATAAAAGTGAGATTCTTATACATATGGCTGAGAATCAAAGGTCCAAAACTAAACCGGACCGACAAAACCGATTGAACCGAAAAACACCGAGCCGACGCGACAACCCGTCGGTTCGGTTTCGGTTTCATGTTTTACATGTTTCGGTTTCAGGTCGACCCAAAACCAACAAAAACATAGCTAAATACACCTAAACCGAACCGAACCGACGACCTGACATAAAACCGAACCGACCCGATGGCCCGTCGGTTCGGTTTTTGTCGGGTTGGGTCGATTTTGAACCGACGCTCAACCCTAGTTATACATATGTATAAAACAATTGGTGGCAAATTCTTTGACAAACCAAGCACTTATTTTTTAGGAGTATTAGATAAAGGTGTACCAAAAAATCAAAATTTAGTGGAGTACATGAACCCGTAGGTCATTAGTATATATACTTAAAGATGAGGGAAGAGAGAGAAACCAACCATGCATTAAATGCCAACTTTCTCAAATTGGCAAAAACAGCCCCTGAGGTTCAAGTGACGCTGCAAAGTAAGTCCAAACATTAAATGCAAAGTTTCACAACTTGGCAAAAACAGTCCCTGAGGTTTAAGCGTCGTTACAAAATAAGTCCAAACATTAAATGCAAAGTTTCACAACTTAGCAAAAATAGTCCCTGAGGTTCAAGTGTCGCTGCAAAGTAAGTCCTTTGAAGCCAATCCCGCTGCATCGCGCGGGTTCCCACACTCGTTTTTGTACTAAACATACTTTGACACCTATATTATATGGAAATTAATAAATAACCCTATCATGATTCATGTGCAAGTGATCGTGATTCATGTGCAAGTGAGGTAAGACATTTTGCATATAAAAATAGGGGTAAAATAAATAAAATTATATGCATCTCTCAAGTACCACCTGATATATAATATGATCGTTTCAGTTCTAGTTAAATATTTTTGTGTTCATATATTTGGTTGAAGACCACTAAAGTATATTCTAAACCCAATTATTCAGGCAAAAAGTTGACATATTGGAATGTTATATATTAAAAACATGTCAATAAATTTTTAGATATGCTAAAAAAATTAGAACGATTGGAAAAGATCTTGTCAACATACCTTCCCCATATATAACATGATTTTTTTTTTTAATTGTGAATATGAAAACATAAATACCCAAATAATGCATATTTTGTTTCCAAAAGGTTTATAACTGAGCTATAGGTCACTAAGGTGGTGTTTGATAATGACTTAAAAAGTCTTAATTGTAAAATAGGTAATTTAAATAAGTCTCTAATTGAGTGTTTGTTTGGTGCTTAATTTAAATGGATTACCTTCTAGAAAAAGCCATGAGAATGAGGGTCTTTATATTAAGTCGTCACTTTTATCCTACTTTTACATATTTACCCTTCCACTTCTTAACCACTAATCATCACTTATTTCAAATAAAAGGGTATAACAATAATTTTATTAATTCAGACACTTTATTTAGCATACAAAACAAACAACCATTATTCATTTACATACAGACAACATATGTCCAGACAGACACTTCAGTTTAACAGAACTTAATATAAAAACTAAACAAACAGACCCTAACTCATAAATAATCTTTTGATACAACTCAAATGTGTTAAATTTCACTAAATACATTATGCACACCCATTAAATATCATCTTCACCCACTAAACACTCTTTTAATTGTATGAAACTTAAAAAAAAACGTTTGTCTTAAAACATAACATTTGTTTTAGAACGGAGTGAATAAATTGTTAATTTTTTTTTGCGAAATGGGGATTACTTTATAGATTATTCTCATCCGAAGAAGGGAAAAATAAGTACTCCTTTCATCTCATATTACTAAACCGCCTTTTATTTTCGGGATGTCTCAATTTAAATGTCCTCTACTAAACATAGATAAGAACATTTGATCGAGTTTATCATGTTACTATTACTTGAAATTATTATTACATATTTTAGAAAAAATATTAATTAAATAATTAAAAGTAAAATTATCATTTTGTTTAAAAGTAAGAAAGAGAAAACAATAACAAGTATGAATTTCTTTAATTTTGTATTATTTTACAGGGTACAAATATTATGAGACAAAGGGGGTATTAATTAAAGCTTTTTAAACAAGAACTTTTGAGTAGCACTAGTATAGATTATAAGTATATATTAAAACACAAAAAAAACGGCGTCGTTTTGCTACAGTACAGCTACAGTGCTACAGTACGTTTTCAGACCGGGCTGCTACAGTACATTTTGGGCCGGACTGCTACAGTACAGAAAAACCGGGCTGCTACAGTAAAAAAAAAAAAAAAGGGTTATATTACTATTTATTAATGCACAATCACCTCGGCTAAAAAATTCGCCCGCCCGCAACGCGGCGGACCAATGACAATCTCGTTTTATCTACATTATAACTTTATCTTAAATTTAAGTAACATGTAAACCCTATAATATATTTGATTAAAAATGATGACAACATCCATCACTAAATTAATAAATTAAATCTTGTTTAATCCTCAAACTTATATCATTTTTCGTTTATAACACATATATTATTTTCTCGCAATGACTATAAATAAACCCGTAAATATTGCATCAAGAATCACACAACAACCACAAGTTCACAATTATAATTATTTTACCGCTATACAGTACCTTGTTTTGGTTACCTTGTTTTGGTTCCTTTAATAAATATTGCCTTTCTAAAAAAGCCTAACTTATTTTGAGAGATTAACTTGTGAAAAAGTGTTAAAGTGGTTATTTTGAGTAGGAATTGTCTCACGGGTGCGAAGAGGGCACCAATAAACCACATTTATTAATCTCAAATTTTTCTTTGATATTACAAATTGTATTTAATACATATTAATAAACATATAAAATCATAATTAAATCTAATTTTTAATTAAATAAACTCAAACTTTCGTTTATAATCATATTAAACTTTGTTCTGAAAGCACCCGTTCAAAGCTTTTAAAAGCTAATGATTTGCATACTCTAATTATTGATTGTCACACTTTATTTTATGTTTTAAAGTTAGGGTGTGTTTGGTTTGTTGCTATGAATCACAATAGGTATGGGTGTTGATATAAAATGGAATGATAATAGAGGGTATGATGAAACCACCCACACACATAAAATACGAGGAAACCTTCCTATTTGGGTATCCTCAATCTATTGTGGTGGACCCCATAACCAACAAAATAACATTAATAACTTTCAAAGTCATAGATTCATACTCATACACCCCAACCAAATGAGCCATAAATAGTAATACATATACGACAGAATATTAATTGTAATTGTATTTTTAAGTGTGTCAGTCAATACTTAAGGCCCGTTTGGTTACCGGTTTCGGCTACGGATTCAGGTTTGACATTGTAAAAATGTTGTTTGGTAAAAAAAAAGGGGCCCAGGATTTGGCTTAAATGCCATAAATTTGGCATAGACGAATTCTCTGCAAATACCAGGGTTTACAAGAATTATTTTACTAATTTTTGTTTTATTGAAAAAGTAGTAGGGCCCCATTGAATTTCTACCTCTCATTTTATTTTAGGACATTATTTTATAGCAATCAATTTAATTGTTCTTTTGTATATATATATATATATATATATATATATATATATATATATATTAATATTATACTAATTATAAATTTTCTCTTTCTTATCTCAAATACAAATCTAAATTCTAAACCAAATCCAAATCAAAATCCTAATCCTAAACCCACCTACAAACCAAACAGGCCCTTACGCTCAGTTCTCGAGTTAAAATGGAAGAGGAAAGTAAAGGAAATGGAAAGTTTTTTGTGTTCTTGAGTCTTTTTTAAAGAAGGAAAGAGAAATGGAAAGGAAATAGGGAGGAAGATTTGTTAAGTAAATCTTCCTCCCACTTTTGGGAGGAAAGTGAAGGAAACGCAAGTGTATGTTGTATAAAGACTAATATACCCTTATTAAAACATTTGACATTAACAATTAAATGACATATATATAATTTGACCAAGTTATTTTCCTTTTCTTCTTACTCAAGAACATGATTATGATTATTTTTCTTTTCCTTTCCTCTATCTCTAGAACATAACAACTAACACTTACTTTCCTTTTCCCTTTCCTATTCTTTTCCATTTTCTTTCCTTAAAAACTCGAGAACTGAGCGTTAAAGTTCGCAAATAATGAGTAATTAACTTCACATGACTAAATTGATTATTCGCATCCAAAGAAAACAGTAATAATATTGTCTAGACATCTGGCAAATATAATAAACCCACCTCTCCAAAATATCCCACCTCTCTCTCTCCATATAATTATCACATCTGGTCTAGAATCTCCCCATATATAGTCAGTCAGAGAAAAAAAAAAAAAAAAAAAAAAAAAAAAAAAATCAAAACTACACCAACACATTCATTGAATTGAATTGCAAGCAAGTAGTATTATTACTTGGCGTGCCTGTATATTACTCCGTAATACTTTCCATTTCTTCATACTTTTCATATCCTCAAGAACGTTCTCGAACATATTTTCGGTACTCAAAATTGAAGTTTATTTAAAAGCTTCAGTTTTGAGATCAGGTCTATATATATCTCACCTTCATTTGTTTTGTTATATGTCTATGTATGTGGTTACTCCTGGTTTAATTTAATTAACGTGTTGTTATATTTAAGTTATCTAAAACGCAATTTAGGTTGTTCAAAATTGAGTTATGGTCAATTTTATAATTTTAGTTTGCTTTATATATATATGTGTGTTTGTATATGAGATTCATTTCTAGTTATTCAAATCTAGACCTGAGATCACAGCTTTAGTTTCGCAATTTTCGGACCATCGACAGATTCGGTTATTTTATATGCTCTTTTGCGAGTGTGTCATTATGTTATATTTTAGTTAGTAGATTAGATTTGTTATACTCTGTGTGTGTTTATTGTTATCTAGTTAAAAGCTGAAGAAAATTAAGTCTATAGCTTCGGTTTTCAGATCAAAACTAGCTCAATTTCGTCTATTTAGGTCACTAAATGCGGTAGTTGTAGCTTTATTTCATTCGTTAAACGTAGAGGTGCCAAAACAGGCGGGCTGGGCGGGCACGGGCTACGGGCCAAACGGGCTATGGGCTAAACGGTCACGGGCTAAACGGGTACGGGCCAAACGGGCTCATGTTATACAAAACGCTTTTAAAAAGACCCAAAACGACAAAATAAATTCGTCGAACGTAACATCTCATTTATATTTAAAAAATTAAATATAAGTTTTTCTTAAAAAATAATATAATGTTTGAGAAAAACATGTGCCCGTTATGGCCATTTAACTTCCAAATGGGCAATATATGTCCATTTCAAAAAAAGGAGGGGGCCCAAATGTGCCCAAATCTTTTAAAAGTTTGCCCATTTAGCCCATTTTTTTTGATTTTGGGCACAAATTGCCACCTCTAGTTAAACGGTAAACGGATGAGGTTTTCCCAGGTTACCCAGGGAGGGCGAGCCGATGTAAGCGGCCTCACTGGGTTAATTCCTCTGGCCACCCTAAAATGTGTACTCCTACCGAGGTTTGAACCCTTGTGACGACTCACCATCTCGTGGTGGTTTTATTTGAGTTCCTCAACACAATTTGCGCACTTGTATCACAAATAATTCAACATAAAAAGTGAATCTCAGCTTTTTATGGATTCTGTTTAATTGTTTGCGTGAGCGTTTTTTATTAATATCATTTCAGGTCAATAGATTCCGTTATTTTAGCTTTACATGATTCCTCTTACGTGTTTAGTTTCTTTATATCAAACTAAAGCAATAAGTAAACAATCAGTAACTCTAGCTTCGTTAAATTTGTTTTATGTGAAATTCAAGCCTTATGCTCTTGTGTCACTCAAAATTGAAGCTATAAAGTGAATCTAGAGCCTAAATTTCGAGATCAGGATTCCGCAATTACAGCTTTATATGATTCTGTATACTAGTTTGCGTGTGCATTTTTATTATATCATTTCAGGTCAATAGATTCCCTTATTTTAGCTTTATACGATTCCTTTTATGTGTTTGATTACCTTATCTAGTTTAAAGCAACTACGTACTAAAGTTGGGTTCTTAATAATTTATTTTAATCTATTTGTTTCAGTGATCTGAGATTCTGTTTGAGAAAACTTGATAAAAAGGCGCTGCTGAAGTTTGTTATTGTACAGGCCAAATAAATTGGCCAAGATGGTGTTCGATTCGGGGTTGTTGTTGGGGAAACTGGGTAGCACTTCGTTGGGTACTTCTGAGTACTCGTCGATTGTGTCTATGAATTTGTTTGTGGCTCTTCTTTGTGCTTGTATCGTCATTGGTCATCTTTTGGAGGAGAATCGATGGATGAACGAGTCTATCACTGCCCTTGTCATTGTAAGTATTCAGTGAATTTTTTAGTTCAGTTACTTTTTCTGTAAATTTAACGGCATTGAATTTATGGGGTGTTTGGGAAAAGCTTGTTAAAAAGTTTATGCTTGTTTCTGAAACGTGCAATGCACAAGATGGTGTTTGGATTTGCTTATCAGCTCCAAATAAGTCGATAAGCATAAAATGTTTGACTCCATCCAAACGCTAAAAAGTGCTTATTAGATGTACCGAAACACAATACGCAACTTTGAATAAGTTTACCCAAACACCCTCTTGGATTCGTGAATCGTTATAGTGTGTGAATTGATTTGTTGATGAATACGGATGACAGGGTATATGCACAGGAGTTATTATATTGCTAATTAGTGGAGGAACGAATTCGCATATTCTAGTATTCAGTGAAGATCTTTTCTTCATTTATCTACTTCCGCCGATCATCTTCAATGCAGGGTATGTTTAATTTCGTTTTTTATATATTTATAAACTACTTAGTATGTGCCATTGTGCTATTGGTATGATTGGCTCGATTACTTTACTACTAGGGTAACTTTAGTTATCTACGTGCTTAAACGTTAAAACATAATTTGAATTGGCTTCCAATATGGAAAAATATGATGTTATCGGCTCATAGCCGTATATGGCATATTTGCAACTGGAATTTGTCTGTATCCATCTTTTTGTAATATTGCTTAAGTTGTAGTTAACAGATGAAGGATCTGAGTGAAAAAAGGTTTAACAAGTTCACTTTTTGAAGCAACATGCTTTTTTAGTTGTTGGCAATAAAGGGAACATCAATTATTTTCTTGTTATACACTCCAATATAGTAAAGAAAACATCTTATAGTTAGGTTATTGTAGTTGGTTGACCCAATTTAGGCTGATCCAGATGATTGGATTCTTGCCATATTTTTAGGTAACTGAATTAATACTCATGATAAACTATTGCTACATAGCCATCGGTTGTTATATTTTGGGCTGGTTTTTAATTTAGCCCATAACTGCTATTGCCGAGACAAATAATATGTAGTTAATATGATTTCAAGCAAAAGTTTAATAATATTTCAGGCTTCTACATGATTACTTGTCTTCAAAATGAAAAGTCCTATATATCAAGTGTTATAATATCAAGAGCAGTCACGACTCATTGGGACACAATTTTATTTCTAACTTGCAATGGCATCTGTTAGTTCACTGTCGAAAGTCGAAACATCCACTGGACTGCCTCCACTGCCTTATTTTGTATTTATTCGCTAATTCTGATTTTTGCATGGTCACCATATTAATCGACTTATTTCTTTTATTTCCGTAAAATACAGGTTCCAGGTTAAGAAGAAACATTTCTTTCGCAATTTTATGACCATCATGTTATTTGGTGCTGTTGGTACCATGATATCTTTCACCATCATATCAATTGGTATGTACTGAAATATTCCTTTACACACACAAGTCCATCATTCTTGATAAACGGCTTTACGTGTGAACCCAAAAATTTGTTTTAAGTTATTGATCTACTCTTTCTATTGATTGCTTCATTTTTGTCTTCAGTATGTTGTAAATAAAACTTACCATAGTACACGACACATGCTTACAATGTTCATTGTTTCCTTTATGTAGCATAATAGGTTCTTGTGAAGTAGCATAATATCTCGCAAACAATAATGACAAAATGGAACATGTATTTAAAATGGCCAAATAATGCCAATGTAACTTGTTTGTACATTATATTTATTGTTGTAAAGCTGACCTCTGAAGCAAGAATCCTTTTTTCCTGTATCGTTATTTTTAATTATAAGTTGTTGGTTTATATTTGTTGGTACATGTTCATATTTAAAAATACTGAAGTTTGTCTAAATTTTTGGCAGGCGCGATAAATATCTTTTCGAGGATGAATATTGGTTCTCTTGAGCTGGGAGATTATCTTGGTATCATCTGTTCATTAAATTCCTAAACTTAATTTCATTGTAGATTCTAAACCTCTTTTGTTTGCTAAACCTTTAATTGTTTTTTCACAGCAATTGGTGCAATCTTTTCAGCAACCGATTCTGTGTGCACCTTACAGGTACATAAATCATCATTTAGCTCTTATTTATTCATAGTTAGAGCTGTAAATTACCTGTTTACTTAAAAATGGGACCATATGGGTTGTGTTTTTATCTCAGAAGCGGGTCAAATAATAAAAACTCGCTAAGATGGGAATAAGTCAAAACAAGTTGAAAGTTGCCCGAAGTAACTTCCAAACTGTTTTATTCAAAGATATAGATTTATATTACTGTATTCTTTTTACATTTATAATTATATAATAATTAAACAAATTAATATATAACTTTTAGAGGTGCTAATGTTTCTTATCTGATAATGCAGGTGCTAAATCAGGATCAGACGCCTTTATTGTACAGTCTGGTGTTTGGGGAAGGCGTTGTGAACGATGCTACATCAGTTGTCATATTCAATGCAGTTCAAAACTTTGATTTATCTCAGTTCAACACGACTGTTGTTTTTCAGTTGATTGGAAATTTCTTTTATCTATTTTTAACAAGCACACTTTTAGGAGCTGGGGTGAGTCTTCTTCCACCCTCTCTCACTCTCTTCCTTTCAGTCACTTTCATGCTTTTTGGGAAGACATGATCTGATGGTCATGTGATGTTGTATTTTGATTCCTCAGGCTGGGCTGCTAAGTGCATATGTCATAAAGAAGCTATATTTTGGAAGGTACGTAGAAGTTTTTCATATGTTGATGGCAAAATGCAATTAGTTGCTAAATGCATGGGTAGAGGTGGCAATTTCGACCCATTTATTTCTGAGTGCGTCGAATTGTGTTGTGTTTTATACTTCTATCCAAAACGGCAATTTCGATGTGGAACAAGCCAAATGAGTTAAACGGGTGAAATGTCACACACAAACCATTTTTAGTGCATGCAACTTCATAAACTGTTTTATTACAATATCGAGAATATTAAAAACATTGAGATTATTATTGTAGTAACATTATTTATCTTGTCATAATTAATGTATAACATATTGATAAGGTTTAGAAAATGCTAAAAAGTGTTTGTGGGTCAGCCTGGCCCCTCGATCCTTCCTAAAAAGAGACCCATGTTAACCCGTAATCCAACCCGTCCATCTTGCCACTTCTAGTTCTTCCTTGACTCTTGTCTACTTTACTTTCTGTGAACCGTTAATGATCGGACACATACTTATTTTGCTGTGGTATTTTTAGGCATTCAACTGATCGTGAAGTTGCAATAATGATACTCATGGCTTATCTTTCTTACATGCTAGCTGAGGTAAAGTCTTCCCTTTTCTCTTATCTTTCAAGCTGTTTTTTCGATCTGTTAACCTATGAATGGGGTGATTTGGCTCATAGTCTATCCATACTCGGTGTATCAATATAGTTTTTGTCATCATGTTTTAAGCATTTAGCCAATTCAATTAACAAAAGGTAAATTCTTTTTTTGCAGTTATTCTATTTGAGTGGCATTCTCACAGTGTTCTTTTGCGGTATTGTGATGTCTCATTACACTTGGCATAATGTCACAGAAAAATCTCGAGTAACCACCAAGTATGTTTACTCTTATAGTTAATGCTTCCATCAATCTAGGCTTAATTTCACCAAAAAAATCAAGAACTCATTTGCATCTATCTCAATATTTGCAGGCACGCCTTTGCAACATTGTCATTTATTGCAGAGTTATTTATCTTTCTTTATGTCGGTATGGATGCTTTAGATATTGAAAAGTGGAGATTTGTTAAAGACAGGTATGATTTAGAATAAACCAACTATATATATAGGATTTTGCATTTCAAAACAATCGTTCATTTGGTGTTAATGGCTGTTTTTATGGTTTGTCAGCCCTGGGACGTCAGTTGAAGTGAGTGCCATTTTGTTGGGGATGGTTTTGGTTGGGAGAGCAGCCTTTGTGTTCCCCTTATCATTTCTATCCAACTTAACAAAGAAGGGTCATCAAGAAAAAATTGATTTCCGGCAGCAAGTATGTTATTACTAGTCTTTGATTTTTAAACAAATCATAACTTCACGTTTTATGTTTCTGAATTTTGTTTTTATGTTTTTCTTAAAGGTTTTAATTTGGTGGGCTGGTCTTATGCGAGGTGCTGTGTCTATGGCTCTTGCTTATAACCAGGTATGTGACTAGTGCCCATATCTTTCTGCTCTAAACATCGAGAATCATGAACTTCTTCAGTTTGTTGCAATATGTTAACGCTTGCTATATTGCCTGATAATAAGCGGGATTTTTATACTAGCTGCAGATATAGGGATTTTAACTAGGTTATGCACTATTAGAACCAGAATCAAAAAATAAAATTAAAAAACTTATCTTACACTGCACAAAAGTTACAGTTCTGGGGTATCACGCTCATATCCTTGCCCACTTCCAGTACATTTACAATATATAATTAAAATCATGGTTTTCGTCATGCAGTTTACCAAGGAAGGCCATACCACACTGCAGGGGAATGCATACATGATTACGAGTACCATCACTGTCGTTCTTTTCAGTACCATGGTAAGATATCTTATGCTTTAAATGACTACATTTTTGGTTCTTTTTGTTTTAACTCAACATTTCAGCTTCTTTTAAAGTGTAGAACAATCGAAATTTTACAATCTTGCTCAAATGCATAATAATTATTTATAAGATCTAGAAAGAACAAACAAAAAAGTGTTGACGGGTCAGCCCAACTTTACCTGATCTGTTTTTTCATGGGTTATAAATTATAAGGCTCATTTTGACCCATTAACCAGAAGATCATAGGACCTCAAGCTTTTGGGTTTTGAGCTCTTGATCATTAAACGTTTTAGACGGGATTATGATATTTGTGTATGCAGGTATTTGGTCTTATCACACAGCCACTTGTGAGACTCTTGCTGCCTGCACCCAAGGGCTTAAACCGAATGATATCATCTGAACCGACGACCCCTAAATCATTCTTAGTACCATTCCTAGGAAATGGTCAGGATTCAGAAGCTGATCTAGGCCATCATATTGCCCGCCCAACTAGTCTACGAATGCTTCTATCAACACCTTCACACACCGTTCACCACTATTGGAGAAAATTTGATAATGCATTCATGCGTCCTGTTTTTGGCGGTCGTGGTTTTGTCCCATTCGTTCCTGGTTCACCAACGGAGCAAAGTACTCATCATCTAGTTGACGAAGAAGATGAAGAAAGAAACTAAATGGAGCTATAGAATCAGGACTTCCGGAGAATTTGTTAATAGATTGAATGACTTTAGTGCCCAAGTACGTGTATGTTGCGGATCATGTTTGTTGTTGTGTTCAGTTTTGGTCAAATGGTGAATCACTAGTAATTTGTGCGAGTGTAGATTATTTTGCTTACATTGATGACTTATTGTATAACTTGTGTATGTTGTTTGTACCAAATTTCATTTGTCAAACCCTATATTTATGTATTTATACGCGTATAAATGAGATGAACGAGATCCAAGCCGTTGGGCAATTCTGTATAATGCTATTACTTTTTATCTATATTTCATAACTATTAATCATTCAGCCTCACTATCAATGTTTGCGCTATTGTTCGTTGAATCGTTGATGTTAGTTTTTCTGCTTGTCCTATGGTCAAGTATGCAGAGTTAGACGAGTTGAATAACAAATCAAAATAAGTTGTCTCAAAACACATTAATATGGAACATTAACATTTTAAGTTCAACAACTATGATCACATGAATATGTTTCTATTTTTATAAAGCAAAAATATTATTAAAAACACAAACTAACATGGTGTTGGCTATTTTAAGCAAAGGTACTAATCTCTACAATATTATAGATTATCATCTAGGATCTTTTAATTTAAGGCAATAAATATGTTCTGACATTTCTGAAACAAAATTAAAATCTCTATTCATATAATCATAATAGTTTTTATTTTCGTTTTGTTTAACGAGTGCCATTAGTATATTTGTTAAAATGACTTTAAAAATGAAAATTAAAGTTTTATAGATTAAACATTTTTAGTTAAAATAAATTGTATATTCAATTATCATATACTAAATAAATTTTTTATAAAATGTAGTTTTGATTTAAAAAGAAACACGCTTTTAATAATTACATTCTAATCATAAGGGTACTTGTTAAACAAATATTTTCATTTTTTAGCATATAAAAGTTTAAAAGAAAACTCAAATCATAAAAAAATTTACAAAAATAAATCCATAAAACAGAACCATTTCACTTCTCTACTATATAGAAAGAGAAATCATTTTTGTTAAAACTTAAAAATATAAAAAATCTTAAATTTCAATTACTAATATAACTTTCATCTATGTTCTCAACAAATCCACATTAAATTAATTATTTAAGTACTTTTTAATCCACAAACTTTTATTATTTTTCGTTTATAACTTTTAGATTTTTTCTCGCAATAACTACAAATTAAAAATTTATCAAAGGTCACACCAGAAACAAAAGTTCGCAAATATTATTATTTGCTGCTATAACATATATTCTTTTATCTATATTACATAAAAAGAGAAAATGGTCAAATATTCAACAGTTGGAAAAGAAAAACATGTGAAATCTCATAACATTGAATGCTATGCTTTAATCTCAACTTAAATGTGTTGTTGTATCTTTGAAAAGTATACATTGATTTGGAAAGTATGGTTGATTCCTTAACGCTTAAAATACTTATTCTTGAAACAAACTTAATCACCGCTAAAATTTTGTCGAAACTAGGCACCGCTACCGCTAGGCGCGGGTACCCGTCTAGTCTTTATTTATCTATACTACATAAAATAAGAAAATGGTCTAATAGTCAACAATTGGAAAAGTGAAAAATGGAAAAGTGGAACATGTGAAATCTCATACCATTGAATGCTATGCTGAAATATAAACTTAAATGCGATGTTATATCTTTGGAAAGTATACATTGATTTGAAATGTTGCTCAACGCATTCAATTTTCAATCTTCAAAAGCGGAATTTAAATATAATCATTCAAATTGGATACCTTAGCGATTAAAATATTGATTTTTGAAACAAACTTAATCGCCGCTAAAATTTTGTCGAAACTAAACACCGCTGCTGCTAGGCGCGAGTACTCGTCTATTTCTTTAAGCATATGCTAAAAGTGAAATTTTTTCCACTTTTTTATTTATTTTTTATTTTTTATTTCAATGTTCTAATTCAATGAAAACAACTTGTGCACATAACTACGCAACTCTGCAAAAAACACAAAAATTTCCCCCAAATTAAACCACAAAATCACATCTCCAAATTCTTTCCAATTTACCAAAATTAAAACCATAATTCACACCAAATTTAATAAAGTCTCAATCTTTTTCATTTTTACTCACACCCTTTTAATTTCAAGATCCAATTTTTAATAATGGGTTAGTATTAAATAAAAATGGGTTTCTTTTTATAATTCGTATAAATTTTAATAAAGTTTTGATTTTTATCATACCCTTTTAATTTCTTGATTTAATAGGTTTTTTTTTAATTAAAAAAATAGGGTTTTTTTTTGTAATTTATATAAAATTCAATAAAGTTTCGATTTTTATAAATTTTGAGCCTTTTTAAGCATACCCTTTTGGTTTCTTGATCCAGTTTTCAATACCCTTTTTTTAAAATTTAATTTCATTCACATTTAGGGTTTGTAATACTTTTTTTTTATATAAAGATCCAATTTTTTTTATAAAAAATAAACAAACTAGGGTTTGATGGAGAGTGGTGGGGCCGGGACAGTGTTAACTCCGGCGAGATTTGTGTGGCCTTATGGTGGTAGAAGTGTTTATTTAAGTGGTTCATTTACTGGGTGAGTTTTTTTTTTTATAAAACTTTTTTTAATAAAAAAGGTGTATAGTAAGTGTTTGATGAAATGTCTGACCTTTTTTTTTTGTTTTGGTTTTTTTGAAGGTGGTCGGAGCATTGGCCGATGACGCCGGTTGAGGGGTGTCCGACGGTGTTTCAGACGATTTGTAGCTTGCCACCTGGCTATCATCAGGTTAGTTAGTATGGTGTCATTTATTTATTGTGGCGTATGTTAGGTAAATATATGATGTTTTGATGATACGAGCATTTGATCTTAGATGGAGTAGTATTTTAGGATAATGTAGGGCCTTTCGATCACAAGGATTATTGTTTGTATATGGGTAATGAGCTAAATGAGTTATGTTATGTTAAGAATCGTGAATGTGTTAAGATCGTAATGACTTGACGGCTTATAAATCTGTAATCATTGTCATCAGGTTAGTTGGATTTTAGTTTAGTATGGTGTCGTATATTGTAGCTATGCACATATGTATTGAACTTAGGATTGATGGTATGGATGTGTAGGCTTTTATAAACATAATGTTTCCGGTTTGAAATGTGGTTGTTATGGGCGGATGATCCTGGAGATAGGATACGTCGACACTTTGATCATACAAATTTGTGCTTATACTTGGCTAGTTAGTTCTTAGTTTAGCCTTGTATCGTTTATTGTAGCTCGTTTGATCTTAGATAGCATCGTAGGTTAATATATGACGTTTTCATCACGCGGATTCTCTTTTGTATATGGTTAATGAGCTAAATGTGTAATGTTATAAGTTAGAATCCTGAATGCTTGAAGAACGCAATGTTTGATATGTAGCTCACAAGTTATCATCATGTTAGTTAGTTTTTAGTTTATTTATTGTGGTTCATTTGATCTTAGATAGTCTCTTAGGATGATATATGATGTTTTGATGATGCGGGTTCTCATTTGTATATGGATTATGAGTTAAATGGGTAATGTTATGTGTTAAATAATTGTGCACGTGTTAAGAATGTAATGACTTGACAGCAAATGAATGTGTAATCTTAGATATGCAGCTTTCCACTTGGTTATCATCGGGTTAGTTATAATTTTAGTATAGTATCGTTAAGTGTAGCTATATGAAGGTGTTTGAAGTTAGGATTGATGATATGGATGTTTTAGCTTTTATGAATGTAATGTTTCCGGCTTGAGATGTGCTTGTTATGGGCTGATGATCCCGGAGATAGAATGATAAGTTGACGTTTTGATCGTACGAATTCATGCTTATATGTGGTTAATGAGCTAAATAAGTAATGCTATGTGTGAGGAATCGTGATTTGTTAAGAATGTAATGACTTGACGGCCTTTGCTATGTTTTCCCTTAACTTATAAATACTGATTGATGGTTGAATAAAGATTACATTGACCACAGAAAACCATACTTTGATTTATGATAATCTGATATGTAATAAAGCAAGCTAAGTCGATTGAGGTGATATTGGAGTGGAATGTGTCGGTGATGTGATGCAATAAGCTAAGCCATGCCGAATCTTTTTTATGACCAAAATGAATTCTCAAGACAAGAGTGTTTATGTGGATAAGAATGTTTAAGTTCAGGTTTTCAACTTTTCATTATATATGATCTTGATAAATAGTATATGTGGGTGTATCGAAAATAAAAAAATGCATCAAAATGTGAACTAGTAATTTACTAGTTACATCTTTGTCTGTAAAGTATAAAAAATTATTATGTTAAAATTTGGCAACCTACTTAGCTGCTACCTCAACAAAACCATCACGATGGTTTTTACTACCTCTCACAGAACCACAAGGCAGCCGGCAACTGATTTGATTATGATTAAATTTTTTTATAGTTTTAATGTTGGCTTCTATTAGAGCCTATAATTGGTTACCCAGTCGTATGCTAATTGCTACTTGTTAACACTCTGTTCCCGAGTATGTTACATGGTTGATTTACAAGATCCGAATCAAATAGTAATTTTTCCCTGACTATGTAAGCTATTGGTTTTGGAGCATTAATTTACACAAAACCTTGTATAGGTAGTTATTAGCTTACCATACGTAAAACCGACGATAGAGCTTTGAGAGAAGTCGCGGATGGACTTAGGGTTCTTCTTGACTGTAACAAACAGTTGGCAGCTGTTGGTGGCTGTCGGGGGTTCTGAGATATGGTTGAAGTAGCTAATGATGGTTTAGGAAATAGCTCGGGTAATTGTAGTAGGTATGTAAATTTTAACAGTATGTTTATCACATTCTATAGACAAAAAGAGACTAGTAAATTATAAGCTTACTTTTGATGTGATTTTTCATCTTTATACACTACAAAAGTTAGTTATTAAAATTCATTTTTGTCTACAAATGTATACAATTAAACTTACGAACTTAAACAATCTTATCTTGTAAATTCATTTTGGTCATAATAGAATTTATCATAGCTAGGCAATGTGATTCATATTGAGATGAAGCATTCTTATCCTCTAAATTCATTTTGGTCATTACAAAGCAGTCTAAGCTTATTGTACCATCGTTTGTTATGTTGTCCTAGAAAATAATACTTCCACTTTATTTAATGAAAGTAAATAAGGTGAAATGACGTGGGGGTTGTGATGCATGAGTGGTATCTGTAAAGTAGGAGTTTGCACTGAGTAGGGCGTCAAAATGTGGAAACATCACATAACATTTAAGGTAGTGAATAAACACAGTAGGGATTCTTTTGGCATATGATAAATAACTTTACCGTCATAACCTAACTCATTTACATGACGTTTACATATTGTTGTCATCTTGCAGTATAAATTTATTGTTGATGGTGAGTGGCGGCATGACGAGCACCAACCTTTTGTAATTGGCAATTATGGTACTGTAAATACCGTTCTCTTAACCAGAGAGCCAGACTACAATTCTGCAGTCCTGAGTCCACATATCAATTCTGGTTCGAGCATGGATGTGGATAATGAGGCTTTTCAGCGAGTGGTAAGAGACTTGTTAATCTATTCTTCTCTAAATTAGTTGCTGTTACTTTATCTTTATTATCTGTAGGTTAATAAGCTCGTAGGTTTTTCTGTTTACTAATACAACTTCTGAAACAGTTAAACTATACAACAATATCTGCTGTAAAAACCAACATATAAACGTGAATCACGCCAGACCAACTTATATGGAATTTACGATCCACGCTTGTTTGCCGGGTTTTTTTAGGTTAACATTGTTTTTTAAACTTTCACCATTTTGGAGGTTTAACTCCTTCGCATTTTTTTTAAAGTTGCTCGTTCCCTTAACTTATTTATGTCCACCTTTAATCATTTTATGGGTGTCCCTCAACTGCTTCTTTTGTAGTGGTGTAATCCATAAACTTTATTTGTACTCACAAATTAATTGCAAAAAACTGACCATTCTTCTTGGTTTATCCTCGAGAACTGTTTATCAGTCCTGTCTCCGCTCTATGAATATCATTGTGACAAAGCAAAGTGCAGAGCTTCGAGTGACTCTCTTTGGCTCTTTGACAGCCCGTTACTTGAAGCTCTGCTGAGCCTAAAGAGGCTCAGGTGCGGAGTCTTCTACTGTCACTGTTATATAAGTTGGGATTAAACCTACTGAAAAAAGGTTAAATGACTAAACCACCAAAAAGTTAAATGTTTAGTGGCTTTACTATTAATAATTTTTTCTTATAAAAAGAACTTAATTTTAACTAGTAGACTTGGTTCATGCCCCTGCATTTTTATTTACTGTAGCTTACTTTCTAAGACATCATTCTTTAACATCTTCATCCCCCTTTCATGTCTGGGAAATTTATTGCAGGTAAGGGTTTCGGATGGTACATCACATGAGCCGTTGCCAAGGATATCAGAAGCAGACTTGGAGGTATCTCGTCAGCGGATATCTGTATTTTTGTCTACACATCTGGCCTATGAGTTGCTTCCCGAGTCTGGCAAGGTCTGATAATAAAGTTCATTTAGCATTTCATGTAAACTTGACTTTGCAGTTCTTTTTCTAACTCTTTTTTAGCAAATTGTCTTGAGCTCAGGTCATTGCTCTAGATGTGGATTTACCTGTAAAGCAAGCGTTTCATATCCTTTATGAGCAGGTAAATGCAATTATTTCAACAACATGGCAAAATTGCTCCTAGTGAATACGGGAGCCTGTTTTGCTATATAGAGACTGTAAATTTCACTATAAGATACCATAACATCATGTTCAACATTTCATAAAGGTGTATCTTAAGCTTCCACGCTTTAGGGGAAACATTTTTCATTTTAAGGACATAATTAAACACTTCTATATGACTATATCTACCGAAATCTTGTGTTGCTTTGATATATATTCTAGATTATGTACCTGTGCATTATTACACATATAATAATATTCAATTATATGTACGATATCTGAATTTGAGAATTTTTCAGGGAATATCTACGGCTCCTCTTTGGGACTTCAGCAAGGGTCAGTTTGTTGGCGTTTTAAGTGCATTGGATTTTATATTAATTATGCGGGAGGTAAGTCCAAGGCGACTCCACTTATCAAAATGCGACTTCTGATACACAATGGCTTATTCGCGATTTAATTTTTTTTGCAGCTTGGTAATCACGGGTCCAACTTGACAGAAGAAGAACTTGAGACTCATACGATATCTGCTTGGAAAGAAGCAAAGCTATATCTGCTTAAACAAAGTCTTGAGCATGGTAAAATATTTTCTAAACGACTGGTACAGGTAAATTTTCATGTATGTCTCTAGTTTGTAGTGAGATCTTTAAATGCTTTTCATTTTAATTTAAGCAATTTGTAATGCTCTGCATGTATTGATTCAGGCTGGTCCAGATGAAAATTTAAAAGATATTACCTTGAAGATACTGCAGAATAGAGTAGCTACACTTCCGATCACTCATTCGACCTCCGACGATGGTTCATATCCGCAGTTATTATATCTTGCTTCACTATCTGAAGTACTAAAACGTAAGTATTGGTCATTTACTCATTTTTCCGAAAACAATTCTCTACCACAGCCACCGTACTAACCAAGTGCATCTGCTAATTCAGTTGTTTGCAGATACTTTAGGCATTCTGCAAGTTCATTGCCGATATTGCAACTGCCAATATGTTCCCTTCCGCTTGGTACATGGGTTCCAAAAATCGGAGAATCGAATAGACAACCATTGGCGATCTTGAGACCAAACTCTTCTCTTAGTGCAGCGTTAAATCTGTTTGTGCAAGGTACGTTTTATGCTCATCATATGTCCCACTTTATGTAAACATGAAGTTTACAAATCATAAGAATCAGTAGTGCTATTTCGTTTACGTATGAAATATCCTTTTTTCTTTTGCAGCTGAAGTTAGCTCAATTCCAATTGTCGATGACAATGACTCGTTGTTGGATGTATACTCTCGAAGGTAAATCTATCTTTGTGAATCCTTATCAAGCCAAGGCATTGTGTACATGGAGTTTAACATTGTTATTGCCATGTTGGTTTGCTTCTGACAGTGATATTACTGCTTTGGCAAAGGACAAACTTTATACACACATTAACCTCGAAGAAATGACTATTCATCAGGCAAGTACCGTTTTCTCCATCAGTTTACCCTTTTTATATCAAGTCAAGTATGAAAAGTTAATCCTGATGAAGCAATTTCGACCCATTCACTTATTAGTCAATCCGGGGTAGGTATATTTTCTGAAAAAAACATGTCAAATGGGTCCGGAGTTGCCCAAAGTCTATGATAATACTATGGACAAAAAGTGTTTTGGTTCAACCCCTGCCGTTTGGCTTATGCAAGAATTACCCGGTTTGACCTACTATACAACCCCCACCTCTAGCTGAATCATATGTGCTCTTAACATATGTAGGCTGTGGGGCCAAAAAATTAATTGTGGTGGCGGTATAGTATCTAAGAATTTTCTTTTCATGTTGCGAATTCGGTATCCTGTAGCTTTTGTTCTATATTCTTTTTCTACGAAGTCCGTAATTGACGTCTCCCGTAATCTCAGGCTTTGCAGCTAGGACAAGAACCATACTCAACTTATGGGACAGCAGGACAAAGATGCCACATGTGCCTACGCTCCGATTCTCTGCATAAAGTTATGGAAAGATTAGCGAAACCAGGTACTTGCTTTCCCGTTATATCTGTACACAGTATATAATTTTGTATTGACTCGATGTGGTTGGTCAGGGGTGAGACGAGTTGTGATTGTGGAGGCTGGAAGCAAACGAGTAGAAGGTATCATTTCTTTAGGCGACATATTCAGGTTTCTGCTTAGCTAATGGATGTTGCGCATCAGTCATAATTCTTCTTCACAATTCTTTCAAGCTTACAATTGCAATTTGGCCTTACGTTTATTTAGCCTCAAGAGCAAAGGCATGTAAATCTCAATTGTATTTCGTTCGTTCGTTCATCACCTTTTCTTACCATTTTGCTTGACTTGCCTTTGTGCTCTGCTAGTTTTGCCACTTTGTGGAACGCAGTTTTACCTGGCAATCAGGGTGTTTTTTACAGACACTAGAGAGAAAAGAACTTATGGAATGATGGTTTGTGTTGAGATCGTTGTTTCTATTCTTCACGCACTTTACATTATTGATCGAACAACTTGCTTTGTGAATGGCATGTAAAGCTATATATTTGATAGTCTGGTTACGAGTAAAGATCCTTCAAGGACCAAGGAAGCTCGTCGTTCTTTAGTAGACTAGCCGAATGTGGTACGGGTCTGGTATATCTAAGTAAATAATACTAACGAGAACTAAAGGCCTGGATATACTCGTTACGGCTGGAATTTGAGGCCCCTAAATCATGTGTTTTTAATTTATTTTTTTAAGTACCAAAATAGCTTAAACAGACAAGTCACAACATATTTTGGTCCATGGTCTAAATTTATGTCCATTTTGACTTTTTCAATAAAACTTTGACCTTAAATATATCTTTTTGTATTATATAATACTTATTGCAAAATATATAAATGAAATTAGGTTTTAAATGTATTTTCATTGGTATAACTTTCATCAAGTATTATATAATACAAAAAAATATATTTAAAGTCAAAGTTTGATTGAAAAAGTCAAAATGAACATAAAATTTAGGACGGAAGTAGTATCATTTATGTCCTTAGTGTAGTGTTCAATGCAGAACCCATTTTAAGTACAGAACTTTACAGAACCAATTTTAACCATTTTAAACCGTTAGATCATTTTATCAATGGATAAGATCAATTGTGCCATTAGTGTAATTAATGTAATTAAAAGGTATGATAAGTAAACTGTTTTTTAATGACTTAGGGGCAATAAAGGAATTTCGAAATTTTTATTTTTCAAATATTGTGCCAGACTTTTAGGGGAGTTATTAAGTTAATTACGTGTATCCTTCTCTCTCACATGTCTCTCACTCAAACCCTAATTCATTTTTCAGCCACCGCAACATTCACAATTCCTATCACAAAAACCTTAGCCGCTCCTATCACAATTCCATGTATGCCTTATTAATCACAAAAACCTGTAAACTGCTCAGATTAATCCGACCTCTAATTTGATTTTTGAGTTTTCGTGAACTGCTCCTATCACAAAAACCTTAGCCGCTCATATCCCAATTCCATGTATGCCTTATTAATCACTCGAAATAAAACGCTCGTGGTGGCTACCGAAGATGGCAGAGAGTTTTTATACAAGGAAGAAGAACCTGCTTGATTCGACCTCTTACTGATTTAAGGTTTGTATAATGAAATCGAATTTATATAAACTGATTGTGATTTTCTTTATAATATTGTAGGGGTTGAAAATGTTGGGAAGGCAAGTGTGTTGATGGAATAATTATGCTATATGGCTGAAACACCTATTATTAATCATTTAAAAATGAATCAAACCATGTGGATGGACTTAAATTATAATTGGTTGTTAAATTTTTTTATAGAGTTGGGTTGACAAACATATATGTTTCTTCCTTTGTTTTAAAGATATACATCTATTACACATGAAGTTTTAATGTTACTCTCTGTATTATCCCTTTTAGCATTTTAGGTAATAACAAAATGATTAAATGGATAAGTGAACGAATGTTTTAATGTTTATTTTTTTTCCTTAGCAAGCATTTGTGAGGAAGCATCTTGTTGTTGTTGTTGGTAAAAAATCAACGAAAAAGATGCGTATATACATTTTTAATTTGATATGAAATTAAGAACATACGTACGCATATATTTTTAATTTTTTATGTATGTGCTTAGACTATGCATTTGTTTGTTAGCTGTTTATAACAAAAATAATTATAATTTTTTTATAATTTCAGGGATTGAACATGTGTTTGGAAGTCGTGCACATATGTTCTAATGAATTGGACGAGAAAGCACAACGTGCACAAATGTTCTTGGAAAAGTACTCATATGTTCTAATGAGTTTGATGAGAAAGTGAAGCGTGCACGTATGTTATTTAAACGTACACACATGTTTTTGAAAGACGGGCACATATGTTCTAATGAACTTGATGAGAAAGCGAAGCGTGCACATATGTTTTTGGATGTCGTGCATATATGTTATCGAGGCGTGTACATATAATCTAATGAATTGGATGAGAAAGCGCAGCGTGCACATATGTTCTTGGAATACGTGCACATATTTTCAAAAGAATTGGACGAGAAAGTGAAGAGTGCACACATGTTTTTAAACGGCGTGCGCATTTATATTTAACAAGATACTTGTACATGAATTGTATTTTATTTAATATTCACTTTTGTGTATACTATATGTGTTCTTGGTTTGTTACAAATTGTTAGAGGCTACATGTGTATTTTGATGTTTTTGGACACAAATTTCGATAATCAACTAATGTACACTTAAAACATATATGCAATTACCATTTTAAGCAAATAAGTTTGACGTTTAAATGCTAGAAGCACATGTAAATTTACTATATTAAAAAAAAAAAAAAAAACACTCATGCACTTGATTTTTCTAAAAAACACGTTTGTTGGAAAAAAACATATATGCACTGAGATTTTTTTATAAAACATATGCTGTAAAAATCAAAAACTTACAAAAAAAAAAAAAAAAAAAAAAAAAAAAAAAAAATCCGGATATTTAGGGTTAAATAAAACGTTTTTAATTAAAAAAAATCAAAAAGAAAATAAATATTAGTTTTTACTATTATACCCTTTTCATTTAAATAAAAATATTTAATAATACTAAATTCTTATTGGTCCAAAGTGGTTCTGTAAAGTTCTGTACAAAATAATGGTTTTGCATTGAACGTGACCCTATGTCCTTAACACTTTCATTGATCACACATAATATGATAACATCAATATCAAACACATAATAACTAAAGTTAGTTACCTTGGCTTCCATAACTATGTTTAGGCCTTACTTTAACTTTGCGAGAGCATCTAAACACATACTCCCTCCGTTTCTAAATAAGTGTCCATTATTGACTTTTAAAGTCTTATTTTTTTTTTAACTTTGATCTTAAATTATTTTATTTATGTTATGTAATACTTGATGTAAAATATATGAATAGATTAGATTTTAAATGTATTTTCATTGGTATAATTTTCATCAAGTATTACATAACACAGATGAAATAATTTAAGGTCAAAGTTGAAAAAATATGACTTTTTTGACACTTATTTAGGGATGAAGGGAGTAATAATCATACTAATGCTATTCGAACTTACTATTACACTTATCTAACATGTACTTGAGTCAAAATTACTTAAACATGATCATATATAATGCTAACTCAACATTTAAACAATTTTTGTAAAAGAGCTGAAATGCTGATTCTCATATAGTTGTATATTGTAGATTTGACTAGGGCTGAGCATCGAAGGTTCAAAACCGAACCGGACCGACGAAACCGGCCGAACCGACAAAAACCGAATCGGACCGACATCCCGTCGGTTCGGTTTCGGTTTCAGGTTTTACATGATTTTGGTTTCGTGTCGGGTCGGTTCGGTCCGGTTCGACCTAAAACTAACAAAAACATACCAAAATACATCTAGACTGACAAAACCGAACCGAACCGATGAAAAACCGAACCGAACCGATGAATAACCGAACCACACAAACAACATTCGGTTCGGGTTCGGTTCGCGTTTCTTGGTTTTCGGTCCTCGGTTTTCTCGATTCGGGTCGGGTCGGGTCGGTTTATGACCGATGCTCAGCTCTAGATTTGACACACTTAAACTTTGACTTAGGACCTGAAACCAATTGCATCAAAAAGTAGACTCAGAGGGCTACAATTTTGGTTATGACCCCATCAATCCGAAATATTCAATAAATTTCTAGCTTTATGTAAAGCTTGAATCAGTGCACAAAACAAACTTGGAACAAAGGAATGAAGGAAATTATAAAAAGTTCTCATTCCCAGAGTTAACAATTGAAATCTTAGGATATATTGACTTGGGAGTAACTGAGGAGTTTATACTTCATACACTATAAATTTTGAAACTTGCTTTGCTGCCAAGCATTTAGATACATCATACATCCCAACAATGTTGTCTTTCATGGCAAACCATGGGTATGTTTTGGCGAAAGTAGTAATTGTTGTTGAAACTGGAGATGTGGCTACAGATATGATGGAGATGAAGCGGGAGATTAAAATTTGATATTATTTTTATAAGCTACATGAAGTATCATTTGTTCTGCTCACTCTCCTTATAAGTTGATGATGGTCCCTCCTCTCTATTAATTGATTTTGTGAAAACCAAACATACCAAAATTTCATTAATTGATCATGTGAAATTTTACCTTGTTTCATAGTTTACATGCATAAATCACTTTCATTATAGTCTAGAGAAATGCCAACTAACATGGATAGATAGACTTTGAGCTTAATAGCTAAAATCACTCAACCAACTCACAAGATTGTGTGAGTTGTAATCTTGGGTAGAAATCGCTTTGTCCATGAAATTCTACTCTTAGGGAGCTAAAAGACCTTATAATTCTTATTCTCAGATCGAGATACTAGAAGATTAATCACTTTAAGGTTGTTAGAAGTTAAAGAGTGTGAGGAGTTGCATACTATACTACCCGGTGGAAGAGGTGAATCATAACAGGCTTGTAGAGTTAGGTGAGTTGTCACAGCTAGATGATAAGTGTAAGAATAGCCAGGCACGTGACAAGCACATGGAAAGTCTATAACAGATTTTCCCGCCCAAACACAAATACAAATAATGCAAAAGCTTATCAAGATGTGTTTGACAACTTGTTGAGTAGGGGTAGAAATCAGTGATGAACACTTAATTTGGTTCTATTTGGGTGGTTTGCCTCCTGAGATTCAAATGGGAGTAAGAATGTTTAGACCAAAAAATTTAGCTGATGCTTATTGTTTGACTAATCTGCAAGAAACTACACTTAATGCAGTGAAAAAGAAGATTTAGTTGTTATACAGTAGTGGAAATGGTAATAATTCAAGGTTTAACACTGCAAATGTCACTAAATAACACAAATTATCAAGGAGTCCTTAACATTACTCCCAATGAAATTCTTTATGGCCAAACACCCCCTATTCACATTCCCTATGTTGCTGGTGAAAGTAGAGTTGATACAGTGGATAAAACTTTGACTGCAAGAGAGGAAGTTATCAATACACTCAAGTTTCATCTTAAGAGAGCTCAAGGTATGATGAAAGACCAAGCAGACAAGCACAAGTCTTAAAGAGAATTTGTTGTTGGTGATTGGGTTTACCTCAAACTTCAACCACACAGACAAGTTTCAGTAAGAATGGGTAAACATAGTAAGCTTTCAGCCAAGTACTTTGGTCCTTTTCAAGTTCTAGACAGAGTTGGAACAATGGCATACTGATTGGAACTACCATCTCAAGCACATATTCACAATGTATTTTATGTTTCACCTACTACGGTACCGACATGGATATGATCTCCACCAGACATACGTAACGCTTTAGCTAGTACTTGGAAGTGCTTACCATGATTCTTCTGCCTATCAATAACTGCATGCATTGCACGGTGTATGTGAAGAAGTAAGCCATTTCTCTGGCAATAATAGGAACTTCCAATTCTGTGGCAAATACAACCCTTTTCATCATGTCTTCGCATGTACCCACAGTAGCATTCAAGTAATGCCGTTTGATTTCACCTGTTTCAGCTAGCTTGTCATTTATAAATAGCTTCGGCACAAAATAAGATACAGTCTCTCCAACACATAAATGGTTGGGAGTTCACGTAGTCATCATCTTTAGTAAAATTAAGGCCACCACGAAGACATTCATAAACAGCTCTACCGTAGTTTTTAGCGGATAACCCCAATTAAGGTTTAATCCGAACAAAGGACGACCATACTTGTTCAATTTATCTCTTTCAACTTGGATACCATGAGGCGGACCTTGGAAAATTTTAACATACGCAGTAGGAATTTGCAAATCTTTCCGACGTAGAGCACGCAGGGATTTGAAACCAAATATGTTTCCTACAATGGAAGTAAACATGTTAGTAACATAACCTTTTTCAAAAAGGTCTAATGGGTAAGCTACATAGCAAATATATTGATTCTATTCTCCAGGAACAAGCTCAATTCCATAGCATCGCCCTTTGTAACGATCAAAGCTCGCAAGTCCATCGGTCCACCCAGTTGTCCATGTACCAGTAGAAGATTCGACAGCTACTGTAGCC
Organism: Chrysanthemum seticuspe; assembly: GCA_019973895.1. NCBI lineage: Eukaryota > Viridiplantae > Streptophyta > Magnoliopsida > Asterales > Asteraceae > Chrysanthemum > Chrysanthemum seticuspe. The sequence goes on from BPTQ01000001.1 coordinate 14,540,734, forward strand.
CCTGCTTCTTCAAGCAGAATTAGGTGTTAATAAACTTTTTACATGAACCTTTCACAAAACTCCCAACAAATAGTAAAATTATCAACTAAATTAGACCATGGTATGTGATTCGGCAAATACATCATTATTGTATACTCTTTCATATATATGGCGCAACCCAATTATTACTTTTTTTAATCGAAATACCTAAAAAAATCGCCCAAATACTACTAAAATCCCCTTTGATGATAATGAGGTATATTGTAAGTGATATGGGTTGTACATGTAAATACTATATGTGAAAAATGGGGAATTTTTCTATGAGAAGGTAAAAAAAAAAAAGAAGAAAAAAAAAGAACAATAGGCTAGACGTAAATCAATAGAAATAAGAAGAGCTGATGATTTAGAAATGCTGAATCGTAAATAGAGTTCAGGTTCAATTCCATAGATAATATAGATCGGATGTCTATAATGATAGACAAATGAAAGATTTTCTCAAGATTCTTATTGATATTTTGAAGATGGGTTGGTTGAACTTGAAAATTCACTCATTGAAATTGAATAGGTAAACAATGAAATTGGATTCGGTTGGATGGTACTACCAAATCGTGTGCCAACTCCCATTTCTTATTGAATTAAACAATCAAATTGCGCAATTGAAGAAGTGCAAGGGTCATAGGAGCAAGGTGGGAGTGCTACCGTAATGGACTCAAGTGGAACCAATAGCTATTTTGGAAAGAAGGTTGGGCAAGGTAGGCAATTCAGCTGGAGTGTTTGTTCTAGTCCAATGGTCTAATAGTGCATCTGAAGATGCTACTTTGGAGTCGATTGAAGACATTCAAAGGAGATTTCCAGAATTTAATGTTTTGGTGTAATCTCGTGACAAGATTTCTTTAAGGGAGGTTGATTATAAGTGTAAGAATAGTCAGGCACGTGGTGATACGCCTGGGCCCGAGCCCATGGCCTATTAAGGTATTAGGGTTTTACCCTACTTTGTCTTATAAATACTCTTATAATCATTTATTATAATTCAATCAAGATCAATAATTATATAGTTCTTCTCTTCTATTTCTTAAGGAGCTCGCACACGCTAAAAGTGGTGCCTTATCCCGATACAACCCCTAACCGGGTCGTATCAATTGGTGCTTTCATTGAGAGCTCTCGTTGAGAGGGCTTACGATTAGGGTTCCAATCCAATCCCAAAAAAAAAAAGTTACTGTTACACTATTCACAAGGTACTGTTCATAGCGGGTACTATTCATCGATTTTTTTTAGTTATTAATCGCTTGAGTATTATTCATGGCATCAAGCGGCAGCGATCAAGACGCGGAATATGCACTTTCTAAGCTCTTGCAAATGGGTACGGTGACCGAATATGAGAGTGAGTTTGTGGTACTTGCAAATCGAGTAACATGGATCTCTGAATCTTTACTTACATCGTTTTATATCTCCAGACTTAAACACTTAAACTGACGTTACAAATAGAACTGTTGAGGGCAAGGCCTACAACTTTGGGAGAAGCCTTTTCCTTAGCCCATATAGTTGAGGCTCGTTTTGAGGTAATTGAAGAGAAGGAGAAAGAGCATATAATTGAAAAGAAATCACATACCATTCCATTGTTACAAAGTGAATTCGCTTCACCTGAGATTAAAAGGTCGTTAGATGCTGATGAAAATATTGTTGTTGATGTGGTTAATAACGAGATAGATGGTGTTTTTGATATTGGTGAGAGTTTGGTTGTTTGTTTGAAGTGGATATATCGCGAGAAGAGCCGTGGGGCAGCAAAAGATGGAAGAATGGTGATGTGTTATGTCCAAGGCAAAGGAATACGGAAGAAGAAAAAGGCGAAGGCTGCAATTCAAAGAAGATTATGGGATCCCGGATTACGCCAATGTTGCCGGAGGACGGACCACTCAAATGACTCAAGAAGTTCAAACGTATGGCATAAAGATTATGTCATATAATCTATCTTTATTTACGTGTCTTTGTTTAGGACCGTTTTCATGTTTATTTAGGAAAGTCAATTAAGAATGTTTTAAGACAACACCTTGAGGGCAAGGTGGTTTTGAAGGAGTGAGGAATGATACGCCTGGGCCCGAGCCCATGGCCTATTAAGGTCTTAGGATTTTACCCTACTTTGTCTTATAAATACTCTTGTAATCATTTATTATAATTCAATCAAGTTTAAGATCAATAATTATATAGTTCTTCTCTTCTATTTCTTAAGGAACTCGCACACGCTAAAAGTGGTGCCTTATCCCGATACAACCCCTAACCGGGTCGTATCACGTGGAAAGTCTATAACAGACTTTCCCGCCCAAACACAAATAAAAATACCACCCTTTACATTTCATTTCATTCATTCAATCAATTTTTAATCTTCAAATTTCTCTTGTAACAACTTCTGAATAATTCAATAAACCATAACAAATCCTTTAGCTATCTTCTTGAGTTACAATTGAGTTCTTGTAATTCTAGAATAGTTAATAGTTCTTATTCGATATACATATTTTCCTTTAAGTTCACATCACTAAAATCTGAGTTTATTATGTGTTCATTGTTTATTTAGTTCCTCAAGGTGATTCTTTGAAAAAATTCGTCATCCGAATATAAACAAGATTTGAGAAGTAAACGGGTAGGAAGTAAGGAGGTTAGAAAACAGATTGAGGTATGTGATGGCATACTTTTTAAATCGATAGAAGATCTGGACGATGTCGTGCAAGCGTCGTGTGAGGTTTCAGTAACTTAAATAGTATTACATTAGCTACAAGTCACATTCTTTCGTGTTTGTTGTACCTAAGGATCAAAAAACAACCGAAAAAATTTCTACCAAAACAACTTTAAATTCAACATCTTCACTTGTAGACAAATAATTCTAACCATATTATGCTCCTAACCATCCAATATATCATAACAAGAAATCTAAAAAAAAAAACCAAGACTCACATGGTAATATATAAACCTCAGCCAAACACTACCCCACATAACCATTTTATGCATACTGAGCCACATATACCAATGATCCTTGCACTTTCTAACAAGATCACAGTTCAACAAGCATGATCCAAATTACTTCTCCAATTGGCTAAAAAATATGTAGAAAAACCATAGCAAAAGTCTGAGGGATCAAATAGCTTCACTTTCATAATTAGTGCTAGCAGGGTACCCGCGCAATGCGACGGCGGGTACCCGGGGACTATTTTTGAGGCGAGCAAATGTTTTTCATTTTAAATCTTTATTATTTAGCATGTCCCAATTTATAACGTAATACATATATGTTTTTCAAAAGTATAATGTATACATTATTAATGGTGTAAATAGTTAGCACTTTTATTTTACAAATTTTAGTATTAAATTGGTGTTTATATGTTCAATGAGTTTTTCTTCTAAACGCTCTATCGGTTAAAAGCTCAAACAAGGATCTCCAAAAGTCGGGCATCCATCCAACCCCGAGACTTTTGAGATACTAAGTATACGCACCCGTGAAATTCAACTTAAACCTCAAATAAGTAATAAAAATTTAACCTCGTAGTCATTTCTTGTTGTTAAATTTCCAATCTAGCCTTTTTATGGTTAAGTTAATCTTGATAATGATTTGTCTCGATATCGTCACTAAAATATAACCTCAAAAATTAGTCACTTTGTCGTTATGAACCCCAAATGTAACCATATACCAAATAATATTCATCAAACCAAAAACAACACAAACTTTTTGACAAAATTCGTATATAGCCCATCTGCTATGAACACATCAGCCCATAATCTTAATACCTTTTATATCTAAATCATATTCCATCACAAAAATTTTAGTCTAATCTAGTAAAGGTCCAATAATGGCCCAAAATTATTTACCCTGATAAACTTTTACCCTAGGACATATAAGCTCTCTTTCTTTGCAGCCACCTACTCTATTCTTACAAACTAAATGCATAAATCGCTTATTCACACCGATCTCCAACACCAAAAAGACCTTTCTTTCTTATAATCACATGAATATTAAAACCAAAGATACTCCTTATTCTTTCACTTTTTAGCAAACACCTTGATTCTTTCTTATCCTTTATAAACAAAAAACATAAATCATAAATCGTCTTGTTCGAACGAGTACACAACCTCAAAGTCACGGCTTCGTGAAGTTGGGTTTTTACCCTGGTAGGTTGGTTTGTTCTGATTTCGTTTTGTGTTTGCTTGTACGAAACAAATAAAGAATGAAACAATTTTACTTTAGATCTTTCTTTTAAGCTTACCATTCTCACACACCCATCACCACACCAAAAGCCGAAAACACCACCCACCTTAGCTCACCATTGGTACACACCCATCACCATAGTCACACGCCATAAATGGAAGCAGAGAAGGGACCAGCAGCATCAAAGAGGCTGGCATCGCGCTTTTATTGTTGTCCTGCAAGAAATGGGATTGGAGAGAGGTGTGAGGTTTTGTTTGGTGTGTTTTTTGTTTGGTTAAATGAATCGTTGTGTAATATATATGGGGCAGGTTCGAATATCAAAACTGATAGACCGGGGTAAAGATGGTTTAAATGGGCTGTTACAATTTGAATACTATTAAATAATTGTATTTAATAGACTTAAATTAATACAATTATTTTAAACTTAATTTCTATAATAAGGAATTTAAAAAATCTGAATTTTAAGCCTTGCCATTTAGGGAAATGTTCTAAATGCATTATAAGGTAGTAGAGATTTATAATCTAAGCATAACTGAGAATCTGAACATCACACCCAACCAGCAAAACCAAAGGCTTTAACACTAACACATTCATCCATCCAACAAATCAAATAAAGCTAAGCCCGTTTCTCTTAATCCACTATGAGACTATATCATCCTCTTAACTAATCACCAGAAATATCATGCGTAGCTCTCAATAAAACTATTCCATCATTGATCATTACTATCCAATAACCATTTGTGCTAGGCACACAACATTGAATAATAAACCAAAATGTAAATCTCACTCGTATGAACCATTAGCCCGTAATACAAACTAATCCAAATGTAATCTAAACCAGGCTTACACCACATAGGAAAAGCATAAAAATGGCAAAGTCTAATGATTCTACAAGAATAATATAACTACAAATAAACCAAGACACACTAATAAAGTTTATAAAGGAAGATATGATAATGCTACTGTGCCAAACACCCCTTCAAGTTCATCACATAAAGAAAGTCCAAGCACAACCCAAGTACAAAGCATCCAAAGACTTGCAACTCCACCAAAGATGAAGCTATTAGTTAATAGAGGGACAACGGAAGAAGGTTGATGCTTGATCCTAGGTCGGCTAATGTGTCGAAAGCCTTGGAATTTCCAATGCTACACGGATGAATGAATAAGCCGGGAACATTTAACTTCTTAGGTAATTTGTTTTGCACAAACGCGTACCCACGTTCTCCTAATTTTATTCTTTTCTTAAGGCGCATGAGTCAAGACTTCAAGAACCGGTTTTTCTTAGTAAAGCTCCTTAAAATCCTATTCTAGAGTAGATTTGGGTTCTTGATTAGTTGGTGTTTCAAGATTTGGATGGACCATTAACTTAGGTTTTTTGTCTTTTGGGGTAGTTTGCTTGAAACATGTTTTGATGGTGTTAACCGAGTGGACTTGCGGGTGTGAGGGGCATGGATATGTCCTTTCCCTTGGTGAACAAGAACATTGATTCGATGAAACTGAAATTACTTTTGGGTTCTTGATGGTGTCACTTGGGAGTGCTCCCACAACTCGGTCATTAAAGACTTTCAAGAGGGCGTCGAGTTTATTTGTCATCTCGCCTTGCTGTCGTTTTAAATCGGCTTCAAGTTTAGACAACCGAGCTTCTTGAGATGACATAAATTTGGATACCATCCCCTCAAGATTATTGGGATTACCGGTGTTGGAAGGGTTGTTGTAGGGGGTACGGTTTGAAGATGAACCGTTTGGTTGGAACCTATTAGGTGGAGTGGAAGAGTTGTTTTGAGGCGGGTTTGAGTTTTGGTTCCACCTAAAGTTAGGGAAAATGGTCTAAAAAGGCATCCAACTTGCCACTTTTTCCTTTTTTAGGCGTCAAACTTTTAATTTTCCTATTGTAGCATATAACTTTCTTAATTTTCGCATTGTAGCATCCAACTTTCTTAATCATCCTATTGTATGCATTCAACTTCCTTAATCTTTATATTCGTAGGCATCCAACATCCTTAATTTTTCTATTGTCACATCATTTTTTGTGCGTTGGATGCTACAATAGGAAATTTAATAAAGTTGGATGCTACAATAGGAAAACTAAAAGTTTAATGCATACAAAAGAAAAAAGTGACAAGTTGGATGCCTTTTCAGACCAGTTTCCCCCTAAAGTTAGGGTGATTCTTCCACGAAGGGTTATAGGATTTTCATATGTTGTTTTGCTCGGGTTTGAAAGTGTACCACTTCTCTCCCGCTCCATTGGTACGCGTGGAGGCGTAGTCCGAGTAAGCTTGTTTGGGGAGTTTTGTGCAATCACGAGTGTCATGGGGACCACTACATAAATCACAAGAGGAAGTGACTTTGTTCACTTGGCGTGAAGGTTTAGGAGCTTCGTAGGAACTCATTAGGAATTTGACTTGATCTTCAAGTTCGAGCATCCTACGATTGGAAGGTTGCGAGTCGATTGTAGGCAAGAATATTGCCTTAACGGTTTTGGGCAACTCACGGGGGTCATTCCAACATGCGTTTTCATAGAGGGAAAGGTCCTCTATAGTGCCCCATGATTCTTCCGCGGTTAATTCACTAAGCTTACCACTGGCCGCTTGGTCAATGGTTTGCCCAGTGGAGAGATTGACATGATCATAGAAGATTTGGACTTGGAGCCAAAGATCAATGCCATGGTGAGGGACTTTGTGTAGTAAGTCCTTGAATCGAGTCCACGCCTCATAAAGGGTTTCGCCTTGATGTTGTTGGAACATCAAGATATCATTCCTAAGCTTAGTGGTTCTCCCCGATGGGAAAAATTAGGCGAGGAAACGGGTGGTGAGATCATCCCAACCTGAGATGGATCCTGCGGGAAGTCACTCAAGCCAATTACTAGCTTGGTTCCGTAGAGAGAATTGGAAGAGAAGCAATCGCGTGGTCTCCCGAGTGGTAGCATCAAGGTTAAAGGAATCAACGATTTTAATGAAATCCTTGAGATGCTGATTAGGATCTTTGGAACGAAGTCCATGGAATGCACATCCGTTTTGCACCAACCGGATAGTGTCGGATCGCAGGGCCGTTGTTTGAGCTAAATGGGGAAGCTCAATGGTGTTCCTATAGCCTTGATGGCTTGGTATAGAGTATTCACCAAGAGTACGGCCTCTTGGCGGTTCCTGTGATAGTGGATTTGGTGGTGGTAATGGTTGATGTGGTGGTGGTGGATTGTTGTTGGGTGGATTATCACCTTTCATGACGAAAAGTGACACGGCTACGAACGAAAAGACGAAGAAGGGGGATAGCATGAAAGCTAATGAAAAAGAAAAAAGCTCACTTGATTGGAATCAAGGAGTAGACCTAATCGAGATGGAAAACTAACTAGCTATTCTATTCCTCGGCAGTTGCGCCAAAAACTTGATGCGTGAGTTCGGGGTCGAAAGACGTTATTTTCAACGAGCAAGCTTTACAACCCACTAGGCAATGTACCTAATCGTAGCATTGTAGTATGGGTAAGCCAAGGGGGTTGATCGTTCTCTAGGGGAATAGAGATGCTAGTAGAGATGTATGATGAAAAGGTGAGGTTGAGGGTGATTCTTTTTTGCTTTTTATATTTTTTGGAAAACAAATAAAAATCTTGGGGTTTGAAGAGTGGGGGTTTGGTAATTCTACCAATTTAAACTACTTAACAATTAAAATTAAGACTGATTAACTAATGAAAAGGAGAAAAGCTATGGATTGATCAAGTGAGCTCTTATGATAATTAAAAATGTGTTTACTTAGATTTTCTTACTCCCTAGTTATCTCTTATTGGTCAGTTGAATTGTCACATCCTCATTCTAATTGGTGCGTTGTATTCCGTGTTAGTAATAGGGGTGCCTAATTCCCTAGTTCTATGAATTGTAACTCTTCTCTAGACTATCCGGGATCACCAAGTACCGTAGTATCTCCCTCGAAAACTCTATTATCCTAAAGCTACAACTCACGCAATAAACACAACGATGGTTAAGTGCACTCTAAAGATTTTTGCTATTTTGGACGTTCAAGCTCGCAACAATTAAAAAAGAAGCCAGTTTTCCTTACTTTAGCATCTACCAATTAAAACAAGATAGAACCTAACAATAATCAACTACTAGGTTTCATAGATCTAAGCAAACACTAGATTAATTTAGCTACGCATGATACATAAGCATGAACACAAACAAACAATTGAACATAGAACAAACATGGTGATAGATTGGATAAACAAACTTATCTTTGTGTGTAAAGAAGGGTTTCTAAAACACTGCCCAAGTCGACTTTGTCGTTTTCTTCATGTTTTCGCTCCTTTTCATCCAAAAGTGCTTCCAGCAATTTGCTTCCAAAAGACCTAAAATATGAAAAGGAACGATTTTAAGCAGTAACGAATATAAAATGTATCGATTTAGGGCTTAAACGACCCACTAAAAACGTATGTTTTAAATCTTTATCAAGGACACATAATTACTTCAATAATTAAGTCAATTGGTAAGTTTCGGCATTTACTCCATAATCCCAAATAGTTTAGAAAACCATTTTAGCTATATAAGAAAACACAATACGTTTATGAGTTTATAATCTTAAAAGTTTGGAAAGGTTTTATAAATTTGGCCATGATGCGTCCGTTTATATCACGTTCCCAAGTCAACGTGACTTTAAATAAACCAAGTTTGAACTTACAATATTTATAAATTTTTGTTTCATTATCATTCGCGTAATTATTAGTTTTGGGTTTATTGAATATTTTGTGTCCGTTCCGGGTCTAATATATTAAATTCATTTCGAGTCTAATATATTAAACCGTCTCAAGTACCAAAATATTCAATAAGTCCAATGTCCAATATCGTAAATCCGATAACAATCCAAATGGTATCAATAATTGTACAACCCAATTGTATATGTCAAATGTCAAATCATAAACCGTATATTAAATTCCTTAAGTATCCCATAATCCAATATGTCAAGGGTGATAACCAAGGACGCGGAAGAGAATTTAGATAAACCCTAATCCGAGGGTGATAATCAAGGCGCACCTTGTGGGAATAAAACCCAAAACAAGAGATAAACTCTAAAAAACACATTTTATTAATGATTCTCTGAATACATAATAATAAACCCAAGTCCTATATTTATAGGGAAGCCAAACTTGAGGAACAAGTTAACTAGAATATTCTAGAACCGACTTAAAATAAAAACCCTAAAACTGACGCGACTAAGTTACGGCGTAATTGGGTAAATCAATTACGGCGTAACTGTGACACCGAACCAAAATAAACTAAACATAACTTGATTACGGCGTAATTGAGTAAATCTGTTACGGCGTAATTACATCATAGAATGAATACCGAATTTTAAACATAGGTTACGGCGTAAACATGGCTTCGAGGTTACGCCGTAGTTAAGTAATAGACTACGATGCGCGACCTTGAATCTTGTCCGCATCACATTCCGAATCCAAATCCAAATCACGATACCAAATAAAAAGTCCGATATGAAATTATGTAATCTGATGTCCAAATCAAATACAAGTCCCAAAGTGTTACCGAAACGTACCAATGTCACCAAATTTAAACACGTTAGCAAATATTTCAATAATCGAATGCATATATCACAATCTAAACAATGTTTTCACAAAATAAATACTTTTAACTATTTATCTCTAGACACACTCCTATTTAGATTTTTGTTGGACTTGACCCATTTTAAAACCCGAACACCCTTAGTTTTACTTCTTGGGCTCGTGGCCCATCAATCAAACAGCAAAAAAATCCAACCTTTTAACAAATGGGTTTTGGCCCGACGCACACGAACATATTTGACTGTAAAGATGCAGCAAAAATCTTTAATACAACAACAAGCATTTCCTATATAATCTGGAAATAGGTGAAGATCATACCCCAAATGGATCGGACTGGGAGTGAATGAACACTCGCTCGTGTTAGCTTCTTGACCGAGACTAAAAACAAACAAACACCCTCTTGGGTGGTTCTCCTACTGTGAACCAAACCAAACTGCTAAACAAAGAAAATTCACCCTAATCAGGTTTAATCAAAACTCGACATAGCAAAGACCAAAATGAGTTCTAATCAACATAAGATAAGATAATCCATCTAAGACAAGACACAATCCGAGTTGACCCATTAACACAATAATCTCCACAACTTTTTTTAACAAACTGAGTCAACTGAGCCGTACGGATTTCTAACCTAACCCGTCATCAGCAAGCACACAAAAATCCCTTTGAATAGTTTTACCACACGAAACTGAAATAGAAACATTAGATCTCGTATACCACACGAGACAAGTTTTAATACCACACGAAATTAATTAAAACTCATTTTTAAATCCGATTATTACCACAATTTATTACAACCCGATTTAACACAAAATTTAAATATCACAAACGATCTTTAACCTCATTTTATTCAATGAAAATTATAACACTCATTTTATATTTGACTTAAAACAAAAACAATAATAAAGCTCGGTTCAGAGTTTGACATACCCAAAGAAACGAGAGAAAGAGATATGAGATGAATATGACGAGATGGAGACAAGCGCAAACATAAAGCCTTGAACAAACCCCTCGATTTACAAACCCTAACGTGAACCTTTCACTCTAAACCGATACCAAACACGAATTCCTTGACTCCTTATTGTCTTGGTGATGATGGTGGCTGAATAAGGTGAATATGGCGGCGTAGTTTGTGGTGGTGGTGGCGGCCGGTGACGACTGATGTAGGAGGGAGAGGGTGGGTGTTGGGTACTAATACTAACCCTAACCCTATATGACCTTTTCCTTTTATTCCAACCCAAAGACCATTTTTGTAATTATCTAAAAATGAGGGTGAGCGGGTAAAATTTCCACATGGACCATTTCTACAGTTTTGCTAATCTTTTAACATTTGATGATTTGGGGCTCATTTAGAATAGCAAACGATTAATTCAACTTACGAAAATTGCGCCATCGCGTTTCCAATAAAAACGAGTGTTCACACGACTAGTTTCTCGTGTATAATATCAAAATTAAATCATATTGTTGGTTGTGCCAGTACGCGTTGTGTCTAATTTCTACGTTTCATGAGATAACTTCTCGTGTTTACGTCAAATGAGCTCGGTAATGTTTGTAAATAAAAAACAGACATAATTCCTCAAAAAACGAGTATCTTTAATATCTCGGGGTGTTACAGACTACCCTCCTTAACGAAATCGCGTCCTCGCGATTCAGTTCAAGTTATCCGCTAGAATTGAAAGAGATAATGATACTTTCACCAGATTCTATTTTCATGTTCCTACGTGAACTCATGACATCTCTTCAAGTTCCATCGAATATTAACAACAGGAATACGAATTGGATCAAGTCATTTGATTTCATAGTCCATGATTTCAATAGGTTCCTCTATACAGCTTAGACGTTCATCAATATGGATCTCTTCCAGCAAGGACAACATCTGTCTCATCAGCAATGCATTTCCTCATATTACATACATGCGAATGTCATGAACCGCTAAATTCTGACGGTAGGTCGAGTCTCTAAGCTACCAGTCCAACTCTTGCAATAATTTCGAAGGGATTAATACAACGAGGGTTAAGCTTTCCACATTTACTAAACATAACACACAAATCCATGGTGAAACTTTAAGCATACCTTTGTCTCCAATCATGGAATCTCAAATATTTACGGCATTTGTCGATCATAGTTCTTCTGGCGATCGCAAGCAGTTTGCATTCTGCTTTTGATCTGAACAATCTCTTGACAGTTTCTTGAACAATTTTAGGATAGAAAGTTAGGTATCCCCCACTTCAATCCGACAAATTTTTGAGCGGCATTCTCAACCATAAAGTGCCTCGTACAATGTAGCTATGGTTATATGAGATTTCGACCAATGGGAGGTGTCTATCCCAACCATTGTCGAAATCGATCACTCAGACACGCAACATGTCCACTAACATTTGAATGGTTCTTTCACTCTAGCCAATAGTCTATGGATGATACCCAATACTTATACCAAGATCTGTCCCCATAGTTCTTGGGAGTGATTACTATAAATTTGATGTGAAACGACCTTCACGATCAGAAATGATACAAATCGGCACTCCATTATGTACAACAGTCTCCTTTACGTACAATCGAGCAAGGTTGTCCATAGTGTCCGTTTCTTCAATTAGCAGAAACTGAGTAGGTTTGGTGACACGACCAACAACTACCCAGATAAAGGCGCGAAATTCACTTCCAAGGTTCAGTTTATAATATAGCAGCAAGGCGGCAAATCAATTTCCAAAATGATTTGCGAAACAACTTGTGAAACAACTTAGAGGATAACGAGAAAACAATCCACTGTGTACAGAACAACGGCAAGGTTAAAATCTCGATAGCCATAAAACATTTCGTAGGATGACCACAGAACGGTCTGTAGGATAATCGAAATCAGCTTGTACAATATCAGCGGCGCGGTTCATCATCTTGCAAGGAGGTAGCAAAATAACTCATATACTCGAGAAACGAATGAAGAATTAGGCGTCAGCTCCAAGGATCACGGTTTAAGTTATTCTTTAAAATCTTAGAGTTTCTGTCGGGGCCAACAGAATCTCCGTCGAGAAGAGAGTTAAGAAAGTTTAGAGTACGGCTCTAAAGAAGAGTATTAATTACTACTAGCAATCAATTGATTTACTCAATAGTGCACTTAATACTTAACGTAGAAGGGTACAACATTTGAATCCAAGGTCATAATTTCCAAAAGAAATCCGGCTACCAATTGATATCAAATCAAATTCCGAATACGAGTGAACGTCAACGGTTCTAAACGGTTACACTTAAAGTGTACACATCAATAAGGCATAAGGTACAACATCAGCAGGATGTAAGGTGCAACTTCGAGAGAAAATCATTGATATAACAACTGTTAATACAAATATCGTCATTAAACGTTATTTATATTTTTGATCTTTGCCTAAGTTTTGTTAACGACAAAAGTAAATATAATTTATAAAAGCTTAAAGCTTGTCAAGTTTAATAGATATTAAAACAAGCTTTCTCAAACAATATATTCATCATTCAAAGCATTTACATTTGTGATTAGTGACATCTTGATATGACTCTAATCATTATGTATGATAGTAGTTTTTAGAATGTGTTAGGTTCTTAAAACCAAACACTACTTAAGCATTTGCATATTTCTAAAAATAGAAATACAACATATGACTTCATGTATTACATCATGGAAATCATTGGAAGATTCCATTAGATATTTTGTGTAGATTTGTACTCTTCATATCTTGCACAATCTCACTTAGATAGAGTTGACTTTGGAAAGATTTGATATCTTGGCTGTCAGACCCGGCGGTACCAAAATGGTACACGGGCGGAACCCTTTTAAGGGGCCCGCCGTCCGTGGACGCTCCTGTCCATTTTGGCTATAAATAGCAATGCCAAGCCAAGTAGTTTCTCACCCCTTTCTAACATACTCTCATACATATCTTCTCTCTAATGTTTCTAACTCAGTTTCATATCATATTAGTGATCTCTTTTGTAGCAAAGAAGATCAAGTCATATTCAAGCTTCAACGAGAAGTTGGAAGTCTTGTTTAGTGTTGTATGATCTAGTGTTGATCCATACTTCATTGTTGTATCAAACCATCATAATCTTGTGAGTGTGAGTGGTTAGTATTTTAGTCCTCAAAATACATTGTGTGTGGGAGTAGTTGTACCCTTGGAAAGAACTCGACATCTAGCTTAGTGTCGGAAATAGTGTAAGCGAAGTGTAAAGGTTTTCTCCGCCGGTGAAAGGAGCTTGTTGACTAGTGAAGTTAAACTTTCGAGTGTGAGACTCGGGGAGTGGAGTAGGGCAAGGAAAAAGAGTCATTGTAGGCCGAACCACTATAAACAACTTGTTGTGGTTTGATCATTTCTTTCCTTATTTACTTATTACACATTGCTTGCATATTTCATTAACATACTCAAGATCAATATCAATTGATCTTTCAATAAGTTTCAAAACAAAGTTTTTGATTGGTAAACTATTCAACCCCCCCTTCTAGTTTTCTACAATTGGTACCAGAGCCTCGTTGCTCAAGAATTTCTAAAATAACTTGTATTTTATAAACTTGAAACGATCCATGGATTCTGAAAACTTTAAAGAAGGGCAATCTATGCAAAGACCACCACTCTTTGAAACCAATGGATTTATCTATTGGAAAAACCGTTTTGAAACATATGTAAAATCAAAAGATATAGATCTTTGGTTTATTATTGTTAAAGGAGATTTTAGTTCTACAACAAAGGATATTTTCGTTGATGAACAAAAGAAATTAGTTGCTAAAAATAATGAAGCTAAAATGATGCTTTATAATGCTTTACCTAGAAAAGAATATGAAAGAATTTTTATGTGTGAAACCGCCAAAGATATTTGGGAATCTTTAATTGTTACACATCAAGGTAATTCACAAGTCAAGGATAGCAAAATTGATCTTCTTGTTCAACAATATGAACAATTTGTTATCCCTGAAGATGAAACCATTGATTGTGGCTTTGCTCGTTTCAACACTATCATTACATCACTTAAAGCACTTGATGAATCATTTCGTAGTAAGAACTTTGTCAGGAAATTTCTTAGAGCACTCCATCCCAAATGGAGAGCTAAAGTAACCGCTATTGAAGAATCAAAAGATCTCTCAATAATGTCACTAGACGAGCTAATTGGCAACCTTAAAGTTCACAAAATGGTAATGGAGAAAGATTCGGAGATCATCAAAGGAAGAAAGGAAAAGATCAAATCCGTTGCTCTAAAAGCAAAGGCGAAATCAAGCGATGATGATGAATCTTGGTCCGGTAGTGAAGATGAGGAGTATGCCATGGCCGTTAGAGATTTCAAGAAGTTCTTTAGAAGAAGAGGAAAGTTTGTAAGACAACCTCGAGAAGAAAAGAAGCCATTCCGAAAAGATCGGGATGATAAGAAGAGTAAAGGTGAAAGAAAGTGTTTTAGATGTGGTGATGCAAGTCATCTCATAGGAGAATGTCCCAAGCCACCTAAAAGCAAAACTCAACGAGCTTTTGTAAGTGGTGCTTGGAGTGATAGTGAAGACGATGAAGAATCAAGCAAGGAAGAGATCGCTCTAATGGCACATGAGTCAAATGAGGTATGCTTGAAAGTTGGATTGGAACCTGATGAATGGATAAAAGATAGTGGATGCTCACGACACATGACGGGCAACAAAAGTCTCTTCTCATCATACCAAGAGTATGACGGAGGTAATTTCACTTTCGGTAGCAATCTCAAAAGCAAAATCATTGGCAAAGGTACGATTGCTCATAACTCCATAACTATTGAAAATGTTGCTCATGTGGATAGGTTAGGATTTAATCTACTTAGTATTAGCCAACTATGTGATAAAAAGTATAAAGTACTATTTGATGAAAATGGTAGTAAAATACTAAAAGATGGAATCACCATAGCTAAAGGAGTTAGGAAAAATAACATATACGTCATGAAAATAGATAAAATATATAATGACAAACTTTGCTTAACAACATTAGACGATAGCTCATCTCTTTGGCATAGACGCTTAAGTCACGCTAATATGAGACTTATACAAAACCTATCTTCAAAAGAGTTGGTTAGGAATTTACCAAAACTAAAATATGACCAACACTTTTGCGACGCTTGCAAAATCGGTAAACAAACACATAGTAGTCACAAATTTAAAAATATGGTGTCCACATCTAAGTGTCTAGAATTATTACATATGGACTTGTTTGGACCATCCGCTATAAGAAGCTATGGAGGCAACTTATACACTTTAGTTATAGTAGATGATTACTCAAGGTTTACTTGGACGTTATTTTTGAAAACTAAAAATGAAGCTTTTGATAAATTTGAAATACTTAGCAAGAAAATTCAAAACCTTCTAGGTGTCAAAATTGTGTCGATCCGAACGGAACATGGTCGTGAATTTGACAACGAAACTCAATTTGGAAACTTTTGTGATACAAATGGTATAACACATAACTTTTCCGCTCCACGAACACCTCAATCAAATGGAGTAGTAGAACGTAAAAATAGAACAATTCAAGAAATGAGTAGAACAATGCTTAATGAACAAAACATTCCTCAAAAGTTTTGGTGTAACGCCGTTGACACTTCTACATATATTTTAAATAGAGTCTTAATACGTCCTTTCCTAAACAAAACACCATATGAACTTTATAAAGGCAAAAAGCCAACGTTAGGATATTTTAGAGTCTTTGGTTGTAAATGCTTTATTCTTAATACTAAGGATTATCTCACCAAGTTTGACCCAAAGTCTTATGAAGGTGTATTTCTTGGTTACTCTCAAACTAGTAAAGCTTACATTGTCTTAAATAAAGAAACAATGATAGTCGAGGAATCGTTGAACATAACATTTGACGAAAGTCCACCTCCCTCTAAGACATCACCTTTGGTAGATGATGACTTAGTCGAAAGTCAAATAATAGAAAGTCAAATTAATAATAACAAGGAAGATGAACCATTAAATAAGGAAATTATCAACATCAAAGAATCTAAAAGTCATCCTTTAGAAAAAGTCATAGGACAACTTAATCAAAGAACCTTAAGGTCACAAGCCCAAAATCAAAGTAATCATTTTTGTTTTGTATCCACCATTGAACCGAAAACCATAAATGAAGCAATAAAAGATGAATCATGGGTAATGGCCATGCAAGAAGAATTAAACCAATTCGTTAGAAATGATGTTTGGAAACTAGTTCCAAAACCCAAAGATCAAACTATAATTGGAACAAAATGGGTCTTTCGAAATAAAATGGACGAAAATGGTGTAGTATCTAGAAACAAAGCTAGGCTTGTCGCACAAGGTTATAATCAACAAGAAGGAATTGACTATGATGAAACTTATGCACCGGTGGCTAGACTTGAATCTATTAGAATATTACTTGCTTATGCATGTGCTTATGACTTTAAATTATTTCAAATAGATGTTAAAAGTGCTTTCCTTAATGGGTTTATTAACGAAGAAGTGTATGTTGCTCAACCTCCCGGTTTTACCGACTTTGAGAAACCACATCATGTCTTCAAACTCAAGAAAGCATTATACGGCCTTAAACAAGCACCTAAAGCTTGGTACGACCGTCATAAGACTTTTCTTATTGATAACAAATATACTATGGGATTAGTAGACAATACTCTTTTTACCAAGAAAAAGGAATCACAAATTATTATTGTTCAAATATACGTTGATGACATTATATTCGGATCAACTTGTCAAGAACTATGTGATGATTTCTCTAAAATCATGCATGACGAGTTTGAAATGAGTATGATGGGTGAGTTAAACTTCTTTCTAGGACTTCAAATTAAACAACTAGAAGATGGTATTTTCTTTAACCAATCTAAATATATAAAAGACATGCTTAAGAAATTTGGTCTTGAAGATTCCAAACCAACTAAAACACCCATGTCCTCGGACACTAAACTCACCAAGGACGAAGAAGGTGAATCCGTAGATAACACTAAATATAGAGGAATGATTGGTAGTCTACTCTATCTTACGGCTAGTAGACCCGACATTATGTTTAGTGTCTGTCTATGTGCTCGCTTTCAAGAAAACCCAAAGGCATCACACTTAGAAGCCTTAAAAAGGATTTTTAGATATATTAAGGGAACAACGTGTTTAGGATTATGGTATCCCAAAGGAACGGGTATAGAAACCATAGTGTATGCCGACTCGGATCATGCCGGTGATTATGTCGATAGAAAAAGTACAAGTGGTACTTGCACTTTTGTTGGACATTGTCTCACCTCATGGTTTGCAAAGAAGCAAACGGCTTTAGCCATCTCAACTACTGAAGCCGAGTACGTCTCAGCCGGAAAAGCATGTCAACAAGCTCTTTGGATGAAACAAGCTCTCGTAGACTACGGAATTTATCTCAACGACATTGTGATACTTTGCGACAACAAAGGAGCCATCGATCTCAGCAAGAATCCCGTTCAACATGCTCGTACAAAGCACATTGAAATCCGTCATCACTTTCTTCGCGACAATGTTCAAAAAGGAAACATTTCAATCGAGAAAGTATCCTCTGAAGACAACATTGCCGACATCTTAACTAAACCCCTTAAACGAGAACCTTTTAATCTTCTTAGACTTGGTTTAGGATTAATGGAACCAAACATGTAGGATAAACATAGCCCAAAACATTAGAATAATCAAAACAAAACAATTTTGTCTTGTACCTGCTACTGTAGCCACGGCACCAAACGACAACAAAGACGGAACCAAATTTTTGGTACCGTCTGGTCCGTGGTGTCTACAGAAGCAAAACTGCTATATACAAATCATCCTCTTCCTCAAAACCCACTTTACCAAAACGTGTAAAACTTAAACCAAGCTCATTATTGTCATCTTCCCACTCACTAATCACTGAAGATAACATCATTGTAAGTATCCTAACTACATTTCATCTCTTAATTCTGAGTCTAGGATTCTTATTTATGCACAAAACTATCACAAATCATTACATGGGGTTTTATGTATGCTTTTATACCAAATATGAATTCAATTGGCAAATTGCATAACTAGTCATTGAAATTAGGTACTACATTATCATATTGCATAAACAAATCATGTTTCCCACTAATTGATAGATAATGAATATAAGGCCTTATTCAAACAACCAAACACCCCATGTCAAAAGTTTTGAAAAGCTTCTCACTTGTAGGAAAACAATTTTTTTTCATTGCTAATACAAATAGAAACGTTAAATTTTCATCACTTGCATGCTCTTAAATACTAAAGGTATTGCATAACTAATATGCATTCCCGGGTATATTCAAATGAAGCCACATTGAATTAGGAGCATTTGGGTTATCTCATGGTATTTACCAAACACCTCACTAAAACCATTTTTGTGCATAAAATGAGTCGAGATAACTGCAACTCCAAATTGTTTGCATGTAGGCACACACTAGAACCAAAAACGTTAAAATTTATTCTAATTTTTTTTAATTCTTGTCCTTAGGAATAACCATGGTAGCCGCAAGATTCTATGATCACAAAGACACCCTTAACTACATTCCCAAACACCACAAAACCAAAGGACTTACCAAGGAACAAGTAGAAATATTTTGGGGTCTAGAATCAAGGTATTTCCATGAGGGTAGAACCATTCACTCATCCTTCCTTGAACATACCAATCTTCGTGAAGAACTAGCCGCCATTCAATTCGATTGTCTTCTTGACATCGATGAACCAATTTGTCCTAGGTTTGTGTTAGAATTCTATGCTAGTGTAACCGGCTTTAGTGATGAAGACGATGATGAATTTTGTCTTAGCTTTAGAATCAACCAAAATGACTACACCATCACCTTAAGCGAATTTGCTAAAGTACTAGGAATTCCCAACCGAGGAACTTGTGTCTACACGGATAAGTGGTCACTCACCGCTCTTGATGCAATCAACGACCGCACTTCTCCCTATCTAACCCGTTTGGCCGATAAGGATGTCATCCGTAAACACCTTTTTAACCCAAAAGGTGATACAACCCGAGTTACCCGAAAGGGAAAAGAGGTAGACCGAGATCCATATGGAATGGAGCTAAATGAACTTAAGCCCGAATTTAAGAAATGGGAGGAGTTACTTAGAGCCAACGTCATTAGCACCATAGGAAATAGGGATCACATAAACGCTTGTCTTTGCCACATGCTCTACAACTTGTCCACCCGACAACCATTCAACTTAGCCTACTACATAGCTAGGAGAATGATTGATATTCCAACTCAAGGATCGGTTGCTCTTCCATACGGGATGCTTCTCACCCGTCTCTATAGAAACTTCGCACCAATTCCACCAACCCCAAAAGGGATGCACCTTCACTATGAACTCATCCCTTACATCTTTGTACCTTTGAGTGATGCTCGAGTTGCTAAGACTAAAGGCAAGAGAGCTAAACCTCCAACTCCTTCATCATCATCATCAAATAGCTCTGAGGATGGTCTTCCAAGCTCTCGTCTTCCACCTCATGAGTATTACTCGTCTCTTCTTGAGATCGAGAATGAATCAGCAGAGTTCAAACAAACTAAGGGAATGTTCAAGTGCCTTGGTAGGATGATGAACAAGATCTACAAGAAGTTGGACAAATAAGGACACTTTAAGGAGTGTTTGGAACAATGCACTTTCTCTAACGTTTGATACTATTTTGTTGTTTTTATCTTGTAGGATGATAATATAACTTCTAAAATTGTCATTTGCTAACAATCTTATGCAGGAGGATAGCGCTAGTATGCTATCAAATTTTACCCTTTTTCACTATATTGTGGAAATCAAAAAGCCTTGCTCAAAATTTATGCTCCACTATGTTTATACATGTGTTATTTGCTTTTCCTAACTAGAAATGTTTAGTATAACAGCTTTTGAGAAAAATTTCAGGTTTCGGAAATGTCCCCGACACCTAAAAACGTACTCTGTCCATATTTCTGCACTCCACGGATCAGACGGCACCATAATTTTGGTACCGTCCTTTATGTATTTTGGTACCGCCGTACCTGTACAGGAGGACCAGACGGCACCCTTTTTAGGGTACCGTGCATGTATGATTTTGGTGCCGTGGATCCTCCAGGTAATTTTCTGAATTTCGACTCTTTCGTGATTCCAAATTATCTTCCATCACTTATAAATCAATCTTAACTAGTTTATACTGTTATTAGAATTAGTATAATTCACTAAGGTATATAAGAAATCCATTTCCCACCAAAATTCAAAAATTTGAAAAATCCACCCAATGAGCCCTTTGGCATAAAGGAAGGAACCAAATTTTTGGTACCTTCAAATCCGTGGGTGATCTGATTGTTAGGAAATTCCACTCATTAGCACACATTTATTGCAAATCTTTTCTTCTTCACTCCATCTCTCTTGTATGGATTGACTTGGGTGATATGAGTAGCATTCAACCCACTTCCAAATCATTAGGAACCTCTTCTCTTCAATGGTTCAACATCTAATCAAACACATTTCTCAACAATTTTTCACTTCTATAAATTGAAAGGTTTTACCATGATCATCCTCACACCTTCTTCATTCTTACTATTATCTAGCAAAGTAAAACCCAAATCAAAAATGACAAGATCCTCTCCAAAAACTTGCAAGAAAACCGCTAGAATTAGCGTTAGGCCTTGTTGCTTCGTTAACATTAGCTCCTCATCCGAGTCTTCTCCACTCACAATCTCTTCTCCCATCCGAGATTATACAAGCCTCACCATGGCTACACCAAATCAATCACACATTGTGATCACCACTCCACCACCTACAAAAACACCAACTTCACCTCCTCCGGCACCCATCCAAACATCCAAAACACCCTCACCACCTTCACCACCAAGGTCTCCAACTCTCATTCCTATGGAGTTATTTTCAACGCCACCAACATCACTAAATCCTTTCCTAGAGGACTTGGAAGACTTGCCTCCTAGGCCAAGTCATCCACCACCATTGCCATCCTTTGGCACAATTGAGCGAATCGCTCATAAATCACCTCGGTCATCCTTTGACCCAAACGCCCCATTAGGGCCAAGACCTCTCCTTTTCCACCCCATTCACAAGGACATTCATGGTCCTTTATATGGGGATCATCCACTTCCCCCATCAATGTCTCCTCATCTTGAGGACATTGAGGAGTGTATGTGGGATGCCAATCCCACTAGAGAGGAGATTTAAGCGGAACTCCACAACCTCCACCAATTCAAAGGCATGGTGGATTCTCACTTAAGTGAGACAATGCAAATGCAAAATGCTTTGCTTGCATCCATCATGACCACTCCAAACATCCCCAACACCACCAACACATCCACCATTCCACCACCACAACCTCCCCAAACATTCTACCCTCCAAGGCATGGTTGCTCAACTTGTGAGCAAACGGGCCAAACCGTGGAACGGACCCGGGTTATGGTCCATGACTTCCAAGAAGAAATGAGGTTCATCCTCAACCACATCCTTGAGCGTCTCAACGCTCTTTCCCATCCACCATCACTTTAGGATGATTTTAGAATAGTCTTTCTTGTTTTTACTTTCTTAGGATAATTTTTATTTCTTGTACTAAAAACACATCATTGTGTTCTCTTTTCATGATCTTTACTCATGAAAAATTTTAACTAATGAATGTTGTTTATTATATTATTGGTTTCATTACATAGTGTTTGGAAATGCTTGTGAATGATCATTATTACTAACAATTTTTTTTGTAGCTTTATTTTCACAATCCATGAATCTTCCCATTAAAGCACCCAATTTAGGGGGAGCTTTGAACAAGGGGGAGATAATAGCTCGGGCTCATTACATTCCGCATAGCCTCTTCTTTTTGTTGAGACAAAAAGAGGGAGAAAATATAGAACTTTGAAATTATTCATATTTGACTTTTCTGAAAAAGTCAAACTGCATACATTTGACTTTCTAAAGTCAAACAGGAACCCTCATTGATAATACTTGACTTTTCTTAAAAAAGTCAAACTGCATACTTTGACTCTCCAAAAAAGTCAAACATCATGCATCAACTAGTGAACACTTTGACTTTCATAAAAAGTCAAACATCATACACTTGCATTATCATTTCCTTTTCAAGTTCTAAAACTAATATTTTTATAACTCTTGTACAAACTTTGTATCTTTTATAAAAATAAAATTTATATTTTGTCCTCAACAAAAAGGGGGAGATTGTTAATACAAATATCGTCATTAAACGTTATTTATATTTTTGATCTTTGCCTAAGTTTTGTTAACGACAAAAGTAAATTTAATTTATAAAAGCTTAAAGCTTGTCAAGTTTAATAGATATTAAAACAAGCTTTCTCAAACAATATATTCATCATTCAAAGCATTTACATTTGTGATTAGTGACATCTTGATATGACTCTAATCATTATGTATGATAGTAGTTTTTAGAATGTGTTAGGTTCTTAAAAGCAAACACTACTTAAGCATTTGCATATTTCTAAAAATAGAAATACAACATATGACTTCATGTATTACATCATGGAAATCATTGGAAGATTCCATTAGATATTTTGTGTAGATTTGTACTCTTCATATCTTGCACAATCTCACTTAGATAGAGTTGACTTTGGCAAGATTTGATATCTTGGCTGTCAGACCCGGCGGTACCAAAATGGTACACGGGCGGAACCCTTTTAAGGGGTCCGCCGTCCGTGGACGCTCCTGTCCATTTTGGCTATAAATAGCAATGCCAAGCCAAGTAGTTTCTCACCCCTTTCTAACATACTCTCATACATATCTTCTCTCTAATCTTTCTAACTCAGTTTCATATCATATTAGTGATCTCTTTTGTAGCAAAGAAGATCAAGTCATATTCAAGCTTCAACAAGAAGTTGGAAGTCTTGTTTAGTGTTGTATGATCTAGTGTTGATCCATACTTCATTGTTGTATCAAACCATCATAATCTTGTGAGTGTGAGTGGTTAGTACTTTAGTCCTCAAAATACATTGTGTGTGGGAGTAGTTGTACCCTTGGAAAGAACTCGACATCTAGCTTAGTGTCGGAAATAGTGTAAGCGAAGTGTAAAGGTTTTCTCCCCCGGTGAAAGGAGCTTGTTGACTAGTGAAGTTAAACTCTCGAGTGTGAGACTCGGGGAGTGGAGTAGGGCAAGGAAAAAGAGTCCTTGTAGGCCGAACCACTATAAACAACTTGTTGTGGTTTGATCATTTCTTTCCTTATTTACTTATTACACATTGCTTGCATATTTCATTAACATACTCAAGATCAATATCAATTGATCTTTCAATAAGTTTCAAAACAAAGTTTTTGGTAAACTATTCAACCCCCCTTCTAGTTTTCTACAACAACATCTCTCCAATATAAGGTTTGGTTTAGAGGCGTCTGTAACAATATTAAAAACAAAACAAGGCTACGGGAATAAGTGAATCCAAATTCACAACGGGACCCAAAGTCACAAAATCTAGCAATCCAAATTCAAACGTAGCCAAGAGCAATTCCAAACATTCCAATAATCTCATATGAGTTTATTACAACTTTACGCAACCCAAACGCAAACTTGTTGACCAATCGGGTCTAGCCCGACCCGATGCGAAACAAGGTCAGACGGTTTCAATGATTCCAAAAATAATCTGAAGTCATATCATGACTAGACGAAGACGAAAAGTGTTCCATACAAGAGGAAGAATACCGCGATAAACAAGTATTGTGATGCCAATGTGTTGTGTGTGAAAGTAAAATTTTATAATATTCCATTCTCGTATACACACACCAAAAACTTTACTATTCTCAAAACCCAAATCGAATACCAGCTGAATATAAAACTATTATAACTACTCCAAGTATCGAAAAATTAACCTTTGAGTCAGACATAGGTGACCAGGCTATGTCCCACTGTCCCTGGCTGAATATAGGTGATCAGTCTATATTCACCTGTGGTTCAATGAATTTTGAAATACTCGACTTAGTTACGCTAGCACCATGTCCTTCACTTCCAAAATCCGTTCCAAAATACCAAAACAAATGTCCACACTCGAGGACGAGTGATGGGATTACGTAGGGAAAGAGGCGCAACGCTACAACAGGTTCGATGCGTAAGCATAAGTATGTCGAAGAAACTTATAGCAAATAGCTAAAATACGTGGATATACTCATTTAATAAAAAGGCACACATCTCATCAAATATATCAGCAATCAAAGTCACAAGTGAGGCATCAGCTTGGCAGGCAGGCACGTGTCGGTCATAAGGTTAAATTTTCGTAAAAGCGGTTATAGTATAGGTTTTTCAATTTTACACAGTTCTCTATAACATAGGCTTTGATACCAACTGTGACACCCCAAAAATCGAGTTCAGCGAAAGTATACAAGTCATGGGTGCTACTAATTAGTATCACAACACAAGTATAGAATAATGGTTTTTTCTTAAGAAAACTCATTTATTCAATAAAATCAAGGTTTACAACTAAATTTAGGGTGGAAATGTATTCCCAAATAAATAAGCGGTCCCAAATACAAATATCAGAGTCATCTATGACCATGTCATGGCACTGCCCAAGTGCCTCCAAAAGTAAACTATCGCCTTAATACCTGAAAATACATGCTAAAAGTGTCAATACGAGGTTGCTGAGTTCATAGGTTTACGTAAAACGTTTGAGTTCCAAAAGAGAGCTTTTCGACCATTGTGTCACTCACAATGTCGAGAAAACATAATTTACCTTTCGTAAAATAGTAATGTGGACCATAAGGTTTTCAAGTGCAAATCATTTCTCACAAACAAATCGAATTTAACCAAGGCATACCATGCCTAGCCTACAATATCAAAACCAATATCTGCAAAATAATCATAAGTCAACAACTTGGACCAATTCAAAATCATACAAGTTATCTATTACGCAGGCTAAGTCATGCAACCGACACTCGACATACAAATATATATAAGCCCCCTAACGGCGTTTATCCCTAACCACCATATCTGACATGCTATACGTCCGACCAGTTTGCGTTACCAACTCTGGACGGGGCGTAACCCCCGATAGATCTATCTATAACACTCGCGTTTCCCGCGGGAACTAACGGTTAATGAATGGGAATTTTGGGATACTACCTTAGCCTAACCACGTAATAACTTCCATAAATCCACAAAAAACATTTCTAGGTCCAAATCAAAAAGGTTTTACACGGATATATTTTCAAGCACTTGTGTCCACACAAAAATGTACTCCAAACCATCAAGAATTTTCATTTAATTAAACACGAGCATGCATTCTCCCCAAAAACAGTTAAAAGCAAATAAAAGTAGGGGCCATGAACTCACCTCAATAAGAAGCAACGCAAGAATCACAGCTAGCATTGATTATCGAAACACAACGGTATCAAGAGTGCAGGCACAACGGAACTCAAAAGCACAAGCATAATGGTACGACATTGGCACAACCTAATAGAAATTTGCTATCCTAGAATAAATCTAGCAAAGCAAATGAATTTACGAAAGACAATGTGCCTTAGTTATCGTGGAATACTCGTATCAAAGATTTCAAAAATCCAATGTCAATATCTCTAAAAGTTTAGTTTTAACGTTTCCTGTGTTGGTAAGAAAACATAGACTCGACATATAACTCACGCTAAAAGTATAATATGCATCCAAATGTAACTCACACCAAATGTAACTCACACCAAAGCATAATATATTCTAATGTATTATAAGGAATAGTCAATAAAAATTGACCAAGACTCTAGTCGAGAAGACAATGACCAGAAAGATGTCAAGACAATAATGACACATAATTACTTCAATAATTAATTCAATTGGTAAGTTTCGACATTTACCCATAATCTCAAATAGTTATAAAGCCATTTTAGCTATATAAGAAAACACAATACGTTTACGAGTTTATAATCTTAAAAGTTTGGAAAGGTTTTATAAATTTCGGCATGACGCGTCCGTTTATATCACGTTCCCAAGTCATCGTGACTTTAAATAAACAAAGTTTGAAATTACAATATTTATAAATTTTTGTTTCGTTATCATTGGCGTAATCATTAGTTTTGGGTTTATTGAATATTTTGTGTCCGTTCCGTGTCTAATATATTAAATTCATTTCGAGTCTAATATATTAAACCGTCTCAAGTACCAAAATGTCTAATAAGTCCAATGTCCAATATCGTAAATCCAATAACAATCCAAATGGTATCAATAATTGTTTAATCCAATTGTATATGTCAAATGCCAAATCATAAACCGTATATTAAATCCCTTAAGTATCAGATAATCCAATATCTCAAGTCACATTCCGTATCCAAATCCAAATCATGATACCAAATAAAAAGTCTGATATGAAATTATGTATCCAATGTCCAAACCAAATACCAAATCCCAGAGTGTTACCAAAATGTACCAATGTCACCAAATTCAAACACGTTGGCAAATATTTCAATAATCGAATGCATATATCACAATCTAAACAATGTTTTCGCAAAATAAAATACTTTTAACTATTTATCTCTAGACACACTCCTATTTAGATTTTTGTTGGACTTGACCCATTTTAAAACCCGAACATCCTTAGTTTTGATTCCTGGGCTCGTGGCGCATCTATCAAACAACAAAGTAAATCCAACCTTTTAACAAATGGGTTTTGGCCCGATGCACACTAACATATTTGACTGTAAAGATGCAGCAAAAAATTTTAATACAACAACAAGCATTCCCTAAATAATCTGGAAACTGTTGAAGATCATACCCTAAACGGATTGGACTGGGAGTGAATGAACACTAGCTCTTGTTAGCTTCTTGACCGAGAGTAAAAACAACCAAACACCCTCTCGGGTGGTTCTCCTACTGTGAACCGAACCAAACTGCTAAACAAAATAAATGCACCCTAATCAGGTTTAATCAAAACTCGACATAGCAAAGACCAAAATGAGTTCTAATCAACATAAGATATGCGAATCCAACTTAGACGAGACACAAGCCGGGTCGACCCATTAACACAACACTGGGTCACCTGATCCGTATGGGTTTCTAACCTGACCCGTCATCAACAGGCACACAAACATCGAGTTTTTTTTGTCTAACCATGGTAGTTCAAAAACATATTTACACAAACCTTGTACTTGAAAACATATATACACAAACCTTGTACTTGACCACTACATTTATTTTTAATGTGCAAAGAAAGGAAAACAGAAAGAGAAAAAAACACAATGAATGTGTAATTATTTTTGAAACTACTAGAATCGTGTATTAATTTTTTCTAACTACAAGTGTCAAATAAAAAACTCCACAAACATCCCTTTGAATAGTTTTACCACATGAAACTGAAACAGAAACATTATATCCCCGTTTACCACACAAGACCAGTTTTAATACCACACGAAATTAATTAAAACTCATTTTTAAATCCGATTATTACCACAATTTATTACTAACCGATTTAACACAAAATTTAAATATCACAAACGATCTTTAACCTCATTTTATTCCACGAAAGTTATAACACTCGTTTTATATTCGATTTAAAACAAAAACAATAATAACGCTCGGTTCAGATTTTGACATACCCAAAGAAATGAGAGAAAGAGATATGAGATGAATATAACGAGATGGAGACAAGCGCAAACATAAAACCTTGAACAAACCGCTCGATTTACAAACCCTAACGTGAACCTTTCACTCTAAACCGATACCAAACACGACTTACTTGACTCCTCGTTGTCTTGGTGATGATGGTGACTGAATAAGGTGAAGATGGTGGGGGCAGTTGGTGGTGATGGTGGCCGGTGACGGCTGGTGGAGGAGGGAGAGGGTGGGTGTTGGGTACTAATACTAACCCTAACCCTAAATAACCTTTTCCTTTTATTCCAACCCCAAGGACCATTTTTGTAATTATCTAAAAATGAGGGTGGGCGGGGTATAATTTTCACAGGGACCATTTCTGCAATTTTTCTAATCTTTTAACATTTGCCGACTGGGGGGCTCATACGAAATAGCAAAAGATCGGTTTGTCTTACAAAAATTGCGCCATCGCGTTCAGAATAATTTTCCA
The DNA here is from genome assembly GCA_019973895.1 of Chrysanthemum seticuspe. NCBI lineage: Eukaryota > Viridiplantae > Streptophyta > Magnoliopsida > Asterales > Asteraceae > Chrysanthemum > Chrysanthemum seticuspe. The sequence continues at coordinate 14,569,422 of BPTQ01000001.1, forward strand.
ATAAAAACGAGTGTTCACACGAATAATTTCTCGTGTATAGTATCAAAATTAAATCATATTGTCGGTTGTGCCAGTACGCATTGTGTCTAATTTCTAAGTTTCACGATATAACTTCTCGTTTTCAAATCAAATGAGCTCGAAAATGTTCTTAAATGAAAAACAGACATAATTCCTTGAAAAACGAGTGTCTGGAAAATCAATCTCGGGGTGTTACACATAACAAACAAGATGCAAAGCCATATCATAGCCATATCAAAATAAGTTAGAATGGGATGCAGAAGCATGCATATCATAGCAAAATCAGACATAGTTCTGTCATCTTTTCGTCTTTTTAGGTTGAATGTGTGGGTTTGGGAACTTCATCTTGCAGCCTTTTCTTCGCTTCTCTTAGCCTTTGAGTATCATCACCGTTTTCAGAAAACATTGGTCGGAACTCAAGGCCATAAACAATGAGGCCAGACATAGCTCCTTCATGACTTGTAAATTTCATATTCATAGAAAGAGATTCATCCTTGAATTCATGAGCTGAGTTAAATTTCCAAAGTTGAATCTCCATCCATCCATCTTCCCTCTGTTTTGGAACACGTGTAATGTCATTTGTATTCAATGGGCTTGGGGTTATAAAATAAAAAAAATCAGCCTCGTTGTTTTCTTTATGGAGTACATCTTTTACTTTCACTGGACAATGCAGCCCTTGGCATTTTTCTGAAAGCTTGAACACAAGGTAACACACATATTCCGTAACTGATGACAACATTTGAATTTTGATTGTGCATTTGAGATGAAATACTTGTTGTGGTAAAAGCTCAACCACCTCTTGAAATCTGCAGGTATGATATATTATATGATTACATACTTCTCAAGAACAGGAAACAAAATCCAAGAAGTGAAACTTTAATCAACATCTATTCACGAATTTTAACTATTTAACCAGAAAGCAATTAATATTTGGTCATTGAATAATCAAATCTAGTTATTAGTCACTGTAACAAATTAGTTATATAACAATATAAAAGGAAGCAAACCTGGATTGGGCTGGTGGTTTTGAAGTACAAATATTCACATTAGAAAATTTGTATAAAGCTGCCTTTGCCGAAAGCACAAGAAGTTTCTTTCCCTTGACTTCGCCCAACCAAAACAAGTCGTCATAGTTTCTGCATATCTTGAATATTTCTTCAAAGTTAGTTGGCAATTGTTGCGCTTGACCCACATTAAAGTCTGATTTCAAGACTTGTTGGACTTCCTTCAATTTTCCGATCTCTTCGTGTTTCATCTGTATACAATTATTAGTTATGTTAGATATGCAACTTATAACATGATTCTTTTTGTTACCGTGCATTCATATATCCCCTATATATACACAACTTAAACAAAAGAACCTATGATGGAACCAATGGATATTTTCAAACTTACTTCGTCAATGGCTCGAAATTCAATGCCTTCAACATAAACGGCAGCATCTCCACAATAGTACGATGAAAAGCTCTCAAGTAGAAACTCAAAAACGAAATCTTTGTTCTGATTCAAGAAACGGTACAACTCAATCATCATCCACTGATCATCTCTCCATGTTGCGAAATATGCATGTAGATTTTCGTGTCCCTTTCTATAATTTAGGTTAACATACATAGGTTTACTTGAAAAGTTTCTTGAGTCACAAAATTTGAAGACTAAATAAACCCCATAGAGAACATCTAGAGATAAAAATTGAGCTCTTGTCTTGATTTCGATGTTCAAGTCGGAAATATCTAACATCTCCACCACTGTCCCAAACCTGTACATATTACAAATATTCAAGTCTCAATCAGTTATATCCTTTATTCTCATACACTTCTACTTTTGAATTTCGTAATTTATTTGAATGAGAGTTTAAATTCTATACTAAAGTTGTGTATGAGACAAATCTCCGATTTAAATAAAGGTAAGAATATAATTCTAAAAACGCTATCCAGTAATGTGTACCAGACAAATCTCTATTTAAATAAACCCAATACAGGGGCATACTTCAACTAACTTATTAAAAGGTTTATAAAATTAGAGATCCCAATCATATAGTGAGTATTAAAAAAACATGGCCTTGTACAACATCAGTTCTCATAGTTGATATGTATGTATGCTTATGACTTAATACTAACAAAGTTAGAGATAACCTTGATTCTGAAAAAGATTTCCACTCATGCGGACAACTACCTATGTAAGAAAACATTGTCGCTGACACCATTTCATTTCTTTCTCTATCACCATCGAATGACAACAACTGTTATACAAAAAAAAAAGAAAAAAATATATAGACTCAATGTTATGGAGTGTAATATAAATGCATGTGTGATTATGAACTAACCTTCAAAAGGTAAAAGATGCATAAAACACCAGAAATACAACATAACCGAGATATGAGAATGAACTGATTACCACTTTGTCTTGTTGAAGGAGGATTCCCTTCGAAAAAATATTGTAAAGATCCTCTTTCTTGATAGTAGAATAGATTTCAGGGCACTTTGACATCTGGATTATTTCTTTATAGTCTTTAGGCAATTTGGGCTCCCATTTCTCATAATCCTCCTGTATGTACATTAATCAATTAATAGACTCATGTTTCATAAAACAGTTAAACGCCATAGTTTAGATGTATATGAATAAAAGGTTAGCCAATTTTGTGAAAATATAGAAACTTACTTGAAATTCCAATGATTTCTTGAGTTGTATGACCACTTCATTAGCTGTTGGCCGTCTTTCTCTCCTGTGATGTAAGCATTGAAGGGCAATCCTTGTAAAGGTAATATATGATTGAGGCACGATTTGTTCTTTAATACCATTGAACACTAACTTATCAAGTTTTTCTGTATGATAGTGGTGTTTTGCCAAAAAGGGTAAATAAAGATACTCGTCATCTAGTTTTACAGAAGATAGTTTCCCACACAATATGTCAAATAAGACCGCCCCCAATGAGAATATGTCAGACTCTTTGGTTAAGAAGCCTGTTTTTGAGTATAGTGGGTCACAATAGCCAATTGTGCCTGTAACATTATCGATGAGATAGTCTACATTCTGATTTGTTGGACATACTAAGGAAAGCCCAAAACCGGTAACTTTTGCTTTCCAATCATCAAATAGTAGAATGTTGCTGCTGCTGATATCCCTGTGTATTACCATTTCTGGACTTGAAACAGTTCCATGAAGAAACTCCAACCCTGTTGCAATATCAATGGATATTTTAAGCCGCATCACCCACGTAAGACAATTATCGCTCAGGTACTTATCAAGACTACCTCTGGATGCATACTCATATACAATAATTTTTTCATCCTCTTCATCACAGTAGCCTACAAGACCAATGATATTTAAATGTTTATACTCCATAAGGATGTCCAACTCTGCCATAAATTTAGCTGTTGCCAACTCTGTCAAGACTTCAGCATCTCCTTGACTTGAATTCTTATCCCACCGCTTTGCAGCAATGATGTTATCTCCATGAGTACTGTGAGTAGCTCCCTTGTATACATTCCCAGAATCTGTATGCCCAATGATATTGTCTTGATTGAAGCCTTTCGTGGCCAACTTTATGTCTTCGAGTGGCAGTTTGAGGATGTCTTTGTGGTTCTCCTAAGAATTATTAGACAGTCAGTCGATTTGTTAAGTTAAAAACAGAATGAAATTACTTTCCATTTAGAATTCTTTCAAATTTTCATATTGCATTATAGGTTCCCAGTCTCCAAGTTCATGTCAACGTTATGGTTTTAAATCAAGGTTGATTGTTGCAATGTCCAAATTGAAGAAAAAAAATATATACATGGAAGATAAGAGTCAGGAGGTTTACCCACGAATCAGTAGCCCGTCATAAAGTTCAATTGCTAAGTTAAATAAAGTTTAAGCTCAAAACAAATAAATCGCAAAACTTAAGTAGAATGAAAAAACTTAAACGGTAAGATCGTACATTGAGTAAAAGTTTTAGAAAATGTTGTTTACAGAAAGTATAATGTATGAAATGTCACATATTACTATCAAGAATATGAACAAATAAAAAAAAATATTTTATAATATTGACTTACCTGAGAGTCTAATGCTTTTTTGAGTTTGTTGATGACAACTTCTATTGTTGGACGCTGCGCTTGAGTTTCTGCCACACATCGAAATGCGATTTCTAAAAATATGTCCAATGACTCTTTATTGGGTCCTTTACTTAAAGAAAAGGCATGTTCATCGGCCTCCTCCTTTATCTTGTGATCAACAATTTCCATTACTGTTCCCTTTTCAAAATGATCTCTTGCAATGGGTGCAATTCCCTTCTCATTCACCTTGGTGTATACAGAATCATAGGCCAATGTCCCAGTCAAGATCTCAAGCAACACTACTCCAAACGAGTAAATGTCTGATTTCTTATTTAGTTTACCATACTTCTGATATTCTGGATCCAGATACACATATGTTCCTGCAATCATATTGGTATAGATAGTACTGGCCGCTTGATCCGCTGGGTGGAATTTGGAGAGCCCAAAATCCGCAATCTTTGCCTTCCAATCATCTCCCAATAGAATATTATCGCTCTTGATGTCTCGATGTATCATCTTTTGCTTGCCATGATCTGTGTTGCTATGAATGTAACTCAAACCATGTGCAATATCAAGACATATATTTAGACGTTGCAACCAATTAAGATTAGTGAGTTTATCACTACTTCCCAAATAGCTTTGAAGACTTCCTTTCGAAGCATGCTCATAAACTAGGATCATTACATTGTTACCTTCAAAACAAAATCCAAGAAGAGAGATTATGTTATCATGCTTACAGGTAGTAAGAGTTTCAATTTCTGCAATGAACCCTTGTTCTCCTTCTTGATTGTGAATGCGCTTTATAGCTACTATGCTTCGTTTTCTGGGTAAATCGCATTTATTCACACCTTCGATCGACGAGGAAATACTGTTATCAAAATGTTCAAGAACTGCTTGGTACACTTTACCGAATCCGCCTGACCCGATGCAATATGCGTCATCAAAATTCATGGTAGCCTCATTTATAAGATCTAGTCCAATCTTCAAGTGTTCAAAGTTCTTCTCCTATAACCTCATTAATGCTAGTAATTATTTGAATGAAATAAAAAAAAAATTATAATTGATTAACATTTAGAAAATATGAAAACGCTTAAGAGCAACAAAAAATAAAAATGATTTCATCCCTAAAATTTATGTCAAAATTGAAAATGAAGATTATGAGAGAGTAAATATGGCAAGCTTTAAAATGATAGGGGGAAGTGAAATTGGATATTAAGTCAAACAGTACCCCATTGGTTTACTTTTGTTCTCAATCATCATTCTCAGATGAAAAACTATTTCTTTCTTTTTAATTTATTATTCGTCCATCTTGAAGGTTTTTATCTTATGTTGCTACCATTTTTCCTTTTTGGGTGCCTTTTGTAAAATGTTTTGCTGTTGAATATAATAAAAATAGAAAAGATAAAGTGTCTCATAGTAGGTGCTTTTGGGTAATTCCCCTTAAACACTTAATCCATATTTACCTTTATTCTTTTGTAAACGGTAGACACTAATATGATTGTCTACTCAAGTATTATTACACAAAAATGATTATGGTATAATAAATAATTTAAATATTTTGTATTTTGAATACATGTTTTCAATTACAAAAAGAAAAAGAAGAAGAAAAAAAAGAACACGCTTATTTCATCATTACTTTTTTAAGAGTAAAGTCTATTCATTTAGAAAGAACCCACTATTAGAATTTTATACAACAAATTATTTCATACCTTCATATTCACCACATTCATACAAAAAATTTAGTTTTGTATAATATTTTAAAATTTTAATTTATTATTATAATCTATGAAATATAAAATACAATGTTAAGAAACATAATAATGTAAAATCAAAATCACATGCGTAAATTTTTTTACATTATTACTGTATTACTCATCTTTTTGTACAAAAAAATGGTGTAACAAGGATACAGTGGTTATACTTTAAACTAGAAAACAACAGTTAATAATATAAGTAACTTGTTTATTAATTAGGATCTCATAAGTAACTTGTTTATTAATTAGGATAATTCGTAATCGCTTCAACTTAAAAGTTTAAGAAAATTAATTACCTTCAAGCGATTGAATGATGTACGATCAACTGGATTTTCACGTTTCCACTGATGTTCCAAAGCTTGCTCAAGTCTTTTGACAACCTGATCTATATGCGGACGCTTCGCCCATTCCTGTTGTAAGCAGTAATATGCGGTCTCTAAAAAGATTGTGAATGCTTCTAGGTCCGCCTGTCTTCGTACATACGGATCGATCCATTCATCTAAACGAGATTTAAGTTGACTTACGAACTCCTTTCCCAATTCTCCATCTAAAAGAGTTGCACTCCTTCCGGAAAAGACTTCCAATAACACAATACCGAATGAATATACATCTGACTTGTGGGTCACACCTCCAGTGTTTTTATATTTTGGGTCCAGATATATATTCTTAACAATATCACGAGTAAGAACAAGACGGCGTCTTCGAGCTATTGTATTTTTCAACGAAAGATTGAAACCATATAACTTGGGTTCCCATTTGTCATTAAGTAAAATATTCGAGCTCGTGATGTTGGAATGTATGACACTAAAATCGCGTCCAGCATCATAATGGATGTAACTCAATACCTTTGCAACACTAACACATATCTTCAACTTTTGCATCCATGTGAGGGTCCGGTCACTTAGATTTTTTTCGAGACTTCCGTTGGCCTCCCTCTTGTATACAATGATCTTCATGTCCTCCTGTTCATAGAACCCAATAACAGACACTAGATTCTTATGTTTAAGACTCGAAAGCATCGAAAGCTCCGTCCAGAACATTTTGCTCTCGTCTATCTCAGAATCAGTTTGGTAAATCTTTCCAAAGATATCGATGAACTGTTCGAAACGCCAGAGACGACCTTTGAAAATCAGTTCATCTTTGTTGATGATATTCTCTGCATCAAATCCGTTGGTTGCTGATAACATATCTTGCCAGCTGAGTTTTAAGTGAGAAAGATCTTTGAGGAAAGACTTGGTGTTTTTGCTGACATTGGATTCAACGTGTGTAGATATGGAGGTCCCCGGTCCCTATATGTACCAAACAAGACAACATTACCAAGTGTGCAGATTAACGGGGTGAAACTCACTTCAGTTAGGTTAATTGATCAATTAAAACATTTATTAAAGAGACAATATGGTGAGAAGCTAAGTACATATAATACGAGATCTTGTGTATCACTCTCAAGAATAATTTTATAAATGAGTCATTTCAATAACCTTTAATTTTTGGGCAAATGACACAAAAAGATACTCAAGTTAGGGTCATTTTCAATAGATATCCAACATTTTTTATCATAAAAAAGTAGCCAACTTTTATATATATATATATATATATATATATATATATATATATATATATATATATATATATATATATATATATATATGGAAGGGATCCGGTAAAAAAAATAACTAAAATGAGAAGAATAAGAAGAATTTCTAGCCACACATTTCAAATAAATGAGAGATTTTTAAGGGGATATGCATCAATTTTAATAGGTGCATCTTAAATGTGTGGTTGTGGTTTCTTCTTATCATTCTCATTTTAATTTTTTTCTTATTTGATTATATATATATATATATATATATATATAGGGGTTAGCTTGGCTACATTTTTTGTAGCCAATTGGCTACAATTCTCCACTAAAATACACAAGAAAATGAATCAGGGACCCACAGAAAGAAGTTAGGGACCCACAAAATGGCTCAGGGACCCACAATTTGTAGCACAAATTGTAGGGAATTGGCTACAATTCAATTGTAGCTAATATTTTCCCATATATATATATATATATATATATATATATATATATATATATATATATATATATATATCTTTTTGCCAAATTCGGTGTTTTTATTAAGTATTTAACGATCATCCGTTAAGTTTTACATTTTAAGTTCACTACCATCACCACCACCTTCAATCACAATCGCCACCACCAACCTTGTCGACCACCACCACTACCAAGCACCGCTTCTACCACCAACCCCACCCACTATCGACACATACCACCAACCTCACCCACCATCACTACCAACCACCATCGCCACCACCAACCCCACCCACCCATTAGTACCACCACCACTACCTACCCTAACTATTATTGTTTTACCCAAACGGCACTCACCGCGCACCTAATATCTTTCTCACTACTACCGTCATACCACCCACCGCCGTCATCGGTGGTTGGTGGTGGTAGGGGTGGTAGTGTTAAGAGGGGTTGCAACTTTTCGATGGTGGTGGTTGAGGTTGGTAGTGGAGGCGGTGCTTTGTAGTAGTGGTAGGCAGGGTTAGTGGTGGCAAGTGGCAACGGTGATTGGTGGTGGCGGCGGAGGCGGCCTTAAAATGTAAAACTTAACGGATGATCGTTAAATATTTAACGAAAATACCTAAATTGATATTTAAATTAAAAAAAAAAAAAAAAAAAAAAAAAAAAAAACTAGCTAGCTAGCTACCTTTTTATGCCAAAAAAACAAGTGGGATAACTTAATCGGAAGTGACCCCTAACTTTAGTACTTTTTTTTGCCATTTTGCCTTTAATTTTATTTTAAAGTCATGCTGTTGTACATTTTCAGAGAACCAGTTATCTATATACTACATATAATTGGTCTATCCATTTCTTGAATTCTTGAAAACTTAAAATTAAGAAACACACGGTTTGAATTAAAGGGTAAAGATCTAGTGAGAAAAAAAAACTTAAAATGAGAAGAATGAGAAATAACTATAACCTCATATTTGAGATGCATCGACTTGAATTAGATGTATCTTTATTCATTTAGATGTATCATAATTAGTTTCGAAAGTTATTTTGAAGTGAAAACAATGCAAAGTAGTTCTAGCAACAAATTTGACCCGCAGAGGATGAAAAATACATAGGGTTCGTCTATCATGAGAAAACGCATCTAATATATGTATATGCATCTAATTTTTAGTAATAAAATATATTATAATGCATCTAAAATATTAAGGATAATCTAATTCAAATTGATGCATCTTTAATGTGTAGTTATAATTATTTCTCATCCTTCTTATTTTAAGAATTCTTCTCATTTGATCCTTGGTCTTGAATTAAATTGAAACACGAATTGAAAGACACAATTTGTAATATAGGAATGTATTTATAGTCTAAAAGTTAACATTGAGAGAAAAGTTTTAACGTGGATTATTTATGGCTTGTATGGTTTATTTTTCGATGATATAATATTTATTCACGTAAATGATATGCAGTATTTTGATTAGAAAAGTAGTAAAAGTTGTTAATAAGCCTTTTATTATCTATGTGTTATCTTAGGTAACTAATTAATCACAATTTAATATTTTCTTTTGCTCATTTAGAGCATCCACTATAAGAGGTCCATGAATAGGTTTAAGAAATTTGAAAAGGTTTATATCTTGTTTCAACCATAGTGAGAAATCTATGTGGCATGAAAAGGTCCTAGTTCTTGGACCTCTTCAAAAACTCAATGTAATTAATGCATGTGTAATGCGGAGCATTTATAAAGTTGTAATACATTTTTATCATAGTGAGAAAAGGTTTATAAATTCAAAAGGTTTATAATTTATTGATATATGATGACATGTAACACTTATAAAGCTTTATATATTTTAACCATAGTGGATGCCCTTAGAATTTAATTGAATAGTTATACGTAATTTAAAATTTTGTTCTCCATGCATTCTCATCTTTGAGTTATCTCCTTTTTTTCTCATCTTTCAAACCATCATGCTTCCTTTGAAGCTATACTATGTTAATCTTATATGTAGGTACTATACTGTCCACACAAAGGACAAGGACATGATTTTTCATTGCCTATGAATTGATTATTAGGCTCATAAGATTACTTTCGTTAATATTAATTTTAATATACTAATGTGATTAGTCAAGCTATGAGATGTGATAAATTGGACAATTTAATACAAAGAGAACATGGTAAAAAGAAGTATATGAAACTAATGGAGTTAGAGTAAGCTCTATATTGATATTATTTGTATTCATTATTAATTTTTAAAACCATTTACACATTCACTATCTGATATATTGACACACTTTTAAATGTAACTAGGGGAACTAAAGTGAAGGGTACGTTATGGGTTCGCCAACCAATTTTGTCAAATTACAACAATATTAGTTGTGTTTTTCTCTTATATTTGTGTGTGTAATTTTATAAAACTATATTTCTTGCATTCAATATGCTAGACGAGTATCCATGCATAACGACAAAATTTATAATGGCATATAGTAAAGTAAAGTAACTCCCAATACCGTCTTCCATGGGTTATGAGTCTCAATATCGTCTTTCACGGTGTATGGGAAAGGTTGAGATGCCAACAGTCTTACCCATACCTAAGGTAGAGAGTCCGATTCCGGTTCTACCAAAAGTAGATAAGGACTACAGCTTTGCAAAGGGTAAGGATCGAACCCTTGACCTCTGTCTCCAGAGGAAAGGGTGTTAGCCGCTTGATCCAAGCCTTGCTCTTATAACACCTTATAGTAAAAATTATATTTTGGTTAAGTGAGCCAAAATATTACTGTTACCTATCAGATGCTATAAAATCTCGTTACTATGCACGGGTACTCGTCTAGTAGTTAATGAAAGATCAAATCACATTGTGCGAGGATAACTAAAGCTGGTACAGTAAGTGGGGAGATTGCTTACCTAATCTGTTTAACTGGGTTGAAGATTGTTAAGTATAGGGAATTCTATATTTGACAATAGTTGATAGTTTGTCAGCTTCATTTTCGTCTTGGTGGATTGGTTTTATGAGATAAAAATGCAAGGCGATGTCTCAACGACTACAAGTTAAGCGTATCTTTATAAATTGTCAGGTGTCTTCACCTAAAGGTCAGACATATCTTTAAGGTTTTTATTCACGCATATCATTTTCCTGAAACTAATATTAATATACGCCGATCAATGACCATAATTTAACAAAAGTTACCCATATATAAATGACATGTCTTATTTTTCACTCTTACCCGGTCATCATGTTATAAGTGACTTGTTAAAGTTTGTGAGTTCAATATTATGTGATCTTCCCCTTGTCAAAATCTGAACATATATCTTTCTTTATCCTTTAATTTTCTCTTGTTTTGAGTACAATGAGCAGATAAGATTTAACTTGAAAAATGTATTATTAACTGTTTTCCCCTCTTTTAAAAAATTTCAGTGACTTACAAGTTCTAAGTTACAACAAGAGTAAAAATAAAATAAGATAATTACCTTCTCATGACTGAATGATGTGCCTTCAACTTCGGCCGCAGCCACTGAGTGTTCCTTTAACATCATAAATACAGTAATAAGTAAATTACCACTATTGATTAATAATATTATTATTAATAATAATATTATTATTAAACACATAGTATATCGTAGTTATTATGATCATATAGAAAGAAAAAGAGGAAAAAACGACTTACAACATGTTCATGTTCCAACTGAAGTTCCAATGATTTCTCAAGTCTTGTGACAATCTCATGGATATTTGGGCGTTGTGATCGTTCTTCATTTAAGCAGTCATAAGCTATTTCTGTGAAAACATTAAATGATTGCGGACCCATTTGTTTCCTCAGAACCGGATCAATTATTTCATCTAGTATTTTCTTTCTGTAATGGAAAATGGCCACTAAACCCAAATACTTATTATCTTGATCATTCATTACTGCTTTCCTGCCACAAAGGAGTTCAAACAATAGTATCCCAAACGAGTACATATCTGACTTGTGGTTCACAGTCTTAGTCTCCAAATATGTTGGGTCTTCATACCCTTTCATAGTCCGAACTGTATAAGTATGAAATGAATGGTGCCTTTGAGATGCTTTAATCTTCATGGAACATTCAAAATCAGATAACTTGGGTTCCCAGTCATCATTTAATAGAACTTTGGTACTACATATGTACCGGTGTATCACGCTAAAATCACGTGGCTCGTCATAATGAATGTAGCTCAATGCATGTGCAAGACCGACACATATCTCCAATCTTCGCACCCATGTCATCAACGGGTCACTTAGATGGTGGTTGAGACTTCCCCTGATATTATACCTGGTAATGATGACCTTCTCACCATTTTCATCACAAAACCCAACTAATGAAACCAGATTTGTATGCTTAAGAGTAGAAAGAATGGAAATCTCCATCCAAAATTGTTGTTCTCCGTCAAACCATTCTTTATTTAACCTCCGAGCAGTGATATCAATCAACTCACCGGACCACGAGAGCCGCCCCTTGTATTCCTTTGCAAATTCACCATTACAGGTGACATTTTCTTGACTGAAGTTGTTGGTGGCAGATAGGATATTTTCAAGGGGGACTTTGAGGTGAGCAAATTCTTTAGATATTATCTGTTAATCAAGTAAAAATGCGAGTGAGCAAAAGGGAGTATAATAATGCCTACAAAGTGTGGGATACAATTCCTCAACCATGTCTAAGACATGTTTTATGATTGTGGATAATAATTAACGTGAAGAGTATTCACAAAAAACGATGGCATGTGCTATGTGTAAGTGTGAATTATTGCAATATACTTTATTGTTGAGTGTTGATATTTAGTCATCTAAAGTTGAAGTTGTTTCCAAAGACATGTTTTGGTAGCTGTTGCAGGATACTTTATTTAGTCATCTAAAATCTAAATTAAGTGTTTTTATCAAACAATCATTTTAAATTAAGTAGTTTTTTCAAATTGTTGAAGAAAGTTTTTAAACAGTGCAAGAAAAAGTTAATTAGTTAATTCATTAACCGATTAAAACTCAAGGGGTTGGAATTTTAATTAACCCTCAAATATGAGATATTTTAGTGATGTGCATATCACCTCTGTTATACATAAGATTCGAATATTGTAAAAGGGCCCAACAAGTTCAATTAAAATTTGGTTGAAATTTATATAAATGAAAAGGGAGAACATGTTATGGCATAACAATAAAAGAGAAAATTTGGAGGTCTTACCGCCTTTTTTTCACGTGCTAGTTCCAAAGCTTTCTCGAGTCTTGGGACGATGTCCTCTATATTTGGGCGTCGCGCTCGTTCTTCGGCCAAACACTCATACGCTATTTCCACGAACATGTTGAATGACTCCAAGTCTATTTGTTTCCATAGATCATAATCAATTATTTCATCGAGTCTTTTCTCTCTATAATGGGTAATGGCCAACGGAGCCAAATACTGGTTATCTCGATCGTCGTCGATTACTGCATTCCTACCACACAGTAGTACAAACAAAACTATCCCAAACGAGTAAATATCTGACTTGTGGCTCACACTTTTAGTCTCAATATATGTTGGGTCTGCATACCCATTCACACCCGCAAGTCTATTAGTATGAAATGAATGGTGCCTTTCGGATGCTTTAATCTTCATGGAATATTGAAAATAAGATAACTTAGGTTCCCAGTCATCATTTAATAGAACTCTAGAGATGTCGATGGTCCGGTGTATGACACTAAAATCGCGTGGCTCATTGTAATGAATGTAGCTTAATGCATGTGCAAGACCGACACATATCTCCAATCGTCGCACCCATGTCAACAACACCGGGTCACTTAGATAGTTGTTGAGACCTCCCTTGTTCTCAAGCTTGATAATGATGATCTTCTCATCATTCTCATCACAAAACCCAACAAGAGAAACCAGATTTTTATGCTTGAGAGCAGAAAGCATGGAAATCTCCATCCAAAACTCTCGTTCTGCTCGGCTCCTTTCTTTATTTAACCTCTTAGCAGTGATATTAATCAACTCACCGGAGCACGAGAGTTGTCCCTTGTAATTCTTTGAAAATACACTTTGACCGATGACATTCTTGTCAGTAAAGTTGTTGGTGGCGGAAAGTATATATTCAAGGGGGATTCTTAGGTGAGCAAACTCGTCTTTGGGCGAAGACTTTCTCTGTTTATCAAGTAAAAAACGTGAGTTACGAAACGGAGTTCAATTATCACACAAGTTAACACAAAGTGGTGCGAGTTAGTAACATCCTGTAATGTGTGTGGTCATTAATTCTCCCTCTTATATATATGTGTGGTCATTAACTTGTTAATATTAACTAATCCTAAACCTGTAACCAAAAAAAAAAAAAAAAAAAAACCGAGAAAAACGAAAAATGTTTCACCCACGTATCAATCAATAGTACTTATAAAACATTTAGTCACTTCCCTCATATTTAATTTTTAAGACTTCATAAAATAGATTTTAAGCAAATACAAGTAAAAAAACATAATTTACAAGTATGTAAAGCATAAATCAAACTACAAAAACGCTATTTCTTACATATAATTATTACATAATTTAAAACACCATTCACCAATATATACAATTATCTAAGCACAATATACAAATACGATATTTAAAACACCCCTTCACTAATATATACAATTATATGTTGCAAAATATTTGCAATTGACATATTAGGGTTAAACCCCATGTGATATATCAAACAAGTTTTAATAGTACCAAGTTTCTTTCTTATATTTTGTTCAACTTTTATTAGTAAACTGCTATAATCTAAAAGTCGAAATACAGTATGCTATATATGGTTTGAAAGCCATCAATGCGTGCTTTTCATTGGGAAAAAAAATAAAAAGGGGAAATTTTGGACTTATATACAAATACTTATGTTCATTACGTAATGTTATAGTTGTTATGTATTTTTTTAATTTGATGTTTGTTTGATTTGTCAATTTAAATCTATTCGCCTTTTTGCTTCTTTTTCGTATTAGCATAGGCCACCAATGGTATCATGTGGTTGAGTCGACTAACACCAATGTATTGCTCTTTAGATGTTAATACATTATATGAACTCATACTATGTACACAAGTTACATGGTGATTGTTCAATGGCATGTTGTAATGATGAATTAAATAATGACATATTATTTACCATAGTTTTGTTGAGAGATTTATTAATTGCATATGAACTATTTAGTACTTTTATATTTTTTATTTTTTAACTAGCTAATTATTGAAACATTTATATACATGTTAGTTCTTAGTTCTGATTTTTTTTTTTATTTCTTTTAATTTTATTTACAAAGCTCGACCGTATTCCCGGTGGGTAGGACTAGTAGATATTAAGGTAGAAGGATAAAAGGGAAAAATAAGGAGGTCTTACATGCTTATATACAAGTGTCAGTTCCAATGACTTCTTAAGTCTTGCGGCAATCTCATCTATATTCGGCCGTTGAGATCGTTCTTCGTTCAAGCAGTCGTATGCTATTTCTGCAAAAACGTTGAATGATTGAGGATCAATTTGTTTCCATAGATCCCAATCAATTATTTCGTCGAGTCTTTTCTCTCTATAATGGGTAATGGCCACCGAAGCCAAGTACTTATTATCTTGGTCGTGGTTGATAACTGCATTCCTGCCACATAGTAGTTCAAACATAACTATCCCAAAAGAGTAAATATCTGACTTGTGGCTCACACTCTTTGTCTCCATATATGTCGGGTCTGTATACCCCTCCCTATCCCAAACTTTATCAACATGGAATGAATCATGCCTTTGAGATGCTTCAATTTTCATGGAATGTCTAAATTCAGATAACTTAGGTTCCCAATTACCATTTACTAGAATTGTCTCGCTGTCGATATTTTGATGTATAACGCTAAAATCACGTGGTTCGTGGGAATGAATGTAGCTTAATGCATTTGCAATACCAACACATATCTCCACTCTTTGAACCCATGTCAACATCATCGTCTCACTTAAAAAGTTATTAAGACTATACCTGGTCTCAAGTTTGGAAATGATGATTTTCTCATCATTTTCATCACAAAACCCAACAAATGAAACCAGATTTTTGTGCTTGAGACTAGAAAGCATTGAAATCTCCATCCAAAACTCTTGTTCTTTTTGTTCCCATTCTTTATTCCACCTCCGAGCATGGATATCAATCAACTCACCGGACCACAAGAGCTGTCCATTGTAATGATTTCCAAAATCAGCTTCTCCACAGAAATTTTCTTTAGCAAAGTTATTGGTGGCTGATCGTATACTTTCAAGGGGAATTTTTAAGTGAGCAAAGTCGTCATGATTGACTGAAGACATCATGTATGTATCTGTTTGTTTATCTGAACCAAAAAGGGCGTCAAGGTTACAAAAAAGAAGCGAACGAGTTTTTGGGCGATATACATAAATCTGTTCGGTTTGTGTTTCTATATATTGAAGATCGGTGTGGATAAGTGTGTGGGTTCCTTTGTTATTATCTTTAATGGATGGAGTTCTTGTTTATAGTGTATAGGAACCGTCCCATTTTGTTGAAAAATTCAAAGTTTGCAAATAATAAATAACAAAACACCAAACAATCAATATGGTATGTACCTTGTTACCAACGACACAATATACCTTGTTACCAACGACAATGAACAATAATACAATACTAGCGGAGAACCCACGCTGCACGGCGGCATATGCACTACGATTATTATTATTTTTTTTTTCTTTAATTTTTTATTTTTTTAAATTTTAATTTCATACTCTAAAAGCTGCATAACAAAGCAAATTCGTAGACTAATCGTTACCATCGTACTTCAAATCATAGAGTTTACGATATATATTTTTAGATGCAATTAAGGTTTTTTAAGGCAATATATATTATTTTGTTAGTTGGTGCATTTAACTTTTCTTGTAAACTCGTTAGTAGACATATTACCTGAGGGTTATTTTCATAAGAGATAATCACCAAGTAAGTTGGAACAACATGTTGAATATTTTAATTAAATCCCATTCCTTGGTTCACTATGTACCAAAGGATCAAAAAACTTAATTGCTGCTAAAAAAATATATCGTGGAGTCTATGATTTCAAGTATGATGGTAACGATTAGTCTATGATTTGCTTTGTCATGCAACTTTTAAAGTATATAATCGATAAAAAAAACATCGTAACACATGCCGCCGCGCAACGCTGGTTCTCGGCTAGTATTGTATTATTGTTCATTAGGGCTGATTATGGGCGAAAAATCGGACCGGACCGAGGACCGATTTGGTTCAAAAGTTCAGACCGAGGACCAGACTGAAATGTTTGGTCTATGTTCGGTCTACGTTTGGGTCGGTTCGTTTTGGTCCAGTTCGTCGGTCGGTCCGGTTCAATAAAACATATTAGTCTGCTATGAGTAAGACCGAACCGGACCATACCGGAACGAGGATCGAAAATGAGAAAAAGAGCGGACCGATTTAGTCCGGACCGTAGTCTAAAATGCTCCTCCCTTTTATTCATAGTCGTTGGTGACAAAGTATATGGTGTCGTTGGTAACAAGGTACATACCATGTTTGATGTTTTGTTATTTACTATTTTTATTCTTTGAATTTTTCAATAAAATGGGACGGTTCCTATACGCTATAGACAAGAACTCCATCCATTAAAGATAATAACAAGGAACCCACACACTTATGCACATCGATCTTCAATATGTATATAAAGAGTAAATAAACACAATAATTAACTTTTCAATGTTTAAACAAAAAAAAAATTATATCGAAGTGAAATGACAATGTGTAAACTCAAACAAAAACATAAGTTGGTATCGTTTGAGTAAGAACTAACGTACTATTCTTAACCAACATGCTGGATCTTTGGAATTAGTTCTATTTGGAGAAGAAAAATGCTCTTGAAAGTGTTAACTAACTTTTAATATAAGAGATGTCTCTAACTTTCTTATAACAATCTATTTATAAGCAAAGATTTGGTTAAAGTTCATAGGGTAAAAGATAAGTGTCATCATGTAATAGATAAAAGCACAATTTGTGTTTTTGCCTCTATTATGCGACTTACCATACTTTTGGTGCAACGATGGTGACAACTACTCTCTCCTCTTACCAACTAAAACTAATACTTTGATTTTGTGACAGGGTTCCTTTCAATTATCCATTCGAAGTATTTTCCCACCTATATTTCAATGGCTTAGACATCCTACCAAAATGTCTAAGTCATTCGATTGTTTTTAGTGAGCTGAGGAGACCTTTAGAGAGTCTGTTTGTTATTGTCATCACACACCGACTCCATCATCCTGGCACTTGTCTTCGCTCTTTGAGTTCCGCCTCAGTTTTTGATGAGTTTTCATCTTCACACAATGAAGTACTTCTTGAGGGTGACTCCCTGAATGTTTCTTTTACATTCAGAGACTTGTTCTATACTTACGATATTTTTCATTCAAATTATGTACAAAGGATTGTCAGGTTTTGAAGAGACCCAACAATTCCCCACCTCCCGTATTGGATAGAAAAATAACCCAAGTGTTTTTCGGTGTAAGTGATAAAATACAAATTCTTCTTACACCGAATGCAAAGTAAATGTTGGAAGATACGGATATACAAAAGATATATATTATTGTTCATTAAATTTAAAAAATTATTACAATATGTATCTATTCTTGAGAACTCAAAACCTAGCACTTCCAATTTTTCTCTTCAAATCAAACTTGTGCTTGTCTGGTATCTAGCTGATCAGATTATCAAGCAGTTATACGAACTTATCACTCTAAGGTGACGTGTTTTCAAAAGCCTTGATCTTGTAAAAGAATGTTGGCCCTCCTACTTATGTTATATCACAATAAGAGCATGCGGTATCGTAACATGCAACCCATGTTAAACCTTAATATTTGGGCATTAAGGGCATGTTAACCATACCGTGTGTGGTGTTAAAGGTCAAGCCTTAACACAATGTTAAGGGGATAACGCTGCGTTAAAGCCAATTTTTTTTCCCCCCTAAATGAGGGGTTGTTTTTGTAAATTGTTGGTGAGTTAGGGTTTAATTTGGGAATGTTATGATAAGAGGTATTTTTTTGTTGAGTTAAGGTGAAATATTAAAGCTGATGTGGCGCTACGTGACATGATGTTAAAGTTTAACCGAGGTCACAATAAGTAGTGCTTTAAGATGAGAAGAATCTAGAGAGAGAGAAAGAGAGAGGTGAACAAAGATGAAGATCTTGAGTATTACTGTTGTGAAACTGAACACCCTACACACTCCTATTCTACACTTTGTCACACAACTAGCTTACCATAAGGTTCCTTTTATAACTAAGGACTTACCTTATGGTTTACATTTTCTATCTATGTGGGACATGTGTGCTGTTTTAGAGCAAAAACGTATCACGGACTTTACAACTTTCGTAGTCTGTTTACAATATTCTCCTAAATCTATAAAGTACGTTATTACTAAATATAATAATTCCTACACTTATAACAACCATCTCTTTATCACGTGTAATGACAAATAGGGGTGGCAATTTTTGACCCGACACGAAACATTCTCCACCTAATTAAGGGGTGGTCTTGCCCTACTAAAATATCACAAGCTATAACGATGAGCTTCCACGATGTCTTCTGTCTTGAATCTGAATCTTGTTGTAGTTTATAGACTTGATCTTTACTTCATTCCTTCATGCTGCTAGTATGTGTTCTTGATAGAGGTCTTCTTAATCTTAGCTTGATCTTTATCTTTGTCTTGACTTTGCTTTAGCCTTGGGATCCTTGATTCATCATTCTTGTCATTATCTTACCTTTGGCCGCTATACTCATACTTTCCCCATGTTAAAAGATAATAATTACTACAATAAAACTGGCCTAATACAACCGTCCAAATACAATGCAAATCTATTGCAAAAGGCTATTTGCAATGGAAATGCAACGGATTCTGACTATTGCAAAAAGGCTCCATGCAAATTTAATTTGCAACCGAATTGCAAAAGATAGAAAACTTTTTGCAACCGTTTTGCAATGAAAGGTAATTTGTTAGAACTACACTCTTTTTACAACGAAGACCTTTTCCCATAATTTTGCAACTGATATCTTATGCATCAACACATAATTTCCGTCAGTAATTACTGACGAATTTCAAATATCGCTAGTGAAGTTTTCCGCTGTTAAATACCGATGGAAATTACCAATGCACATTACCGACGGATTACCAACTCATATTACCAACGGATTTCCAATATATTATACTGAGGGATTTATGAAGAATATTACAAACGGGTAATCCCCATTGTTTTCCCAACAAATATTAGCAATGAAAATGCAAAATTATCCAAAAATAACATAATGCATTCCAGAAATATTTGAATCCACATAGAAATTTAACATTTGAATTACAAGTTAGACACCACATAAGGTCTAAAAGGATATTATTCGGTTGAATTACAAATACGAAAGGATACTACCATCAAGGGGAAGGGGGATGCGGTGGTCTTCCAAACATAATATTTTGGAACTCCTTAAACTTCTCTTGGCATTCACGGAGATTCTCCTTTTGTTGGTCCTCAAATTCCTTCTTTAAAGCGGTTTCACGACAAACATGCTCTTCTTTGTGCTGATCCAATGTTTCTTCCAACCGAAGCACCTTAAACTGAATTCATCAAAAATATACACACACATATTAACATTATGACTCCATGAACAAGTAACATGCCATATTGTAAACAAGCTGTTATAAAACCAAAATGCATTACAAGTGCATGCGTTATGAAAGTTGTAATTGTTTTTCTCTAAACAATCTGCTTTGAAATCAAATTAGATATTCAGTTTGTGAAATCCATAAAATAGTATAGATTTTAGACTATAAAACAAGCTGCTAGATGCACTACAACAATATGGAGGCCGGGCGATGAGACCTTTGGCAAGGGCACGCTAAATGACAAGAAAACCAAGTTTTAGACTTTCAAATAAGCTATAATGTTTATTAAACTACATTCTGTTGTGAAATCAACAATTCATAACTAAAAATTAAATCATTTAATCCTCTAAATATAGTGACCATATCTTTAGATCAATATATTAAAGATAACAATATTCCCAAAATGGTAGTCTCTTGTACTTAATGACCATCTCTTCAAATGAGGATGTCTTCAACTCTTGGAGTCTTCGAGAAAGTATTTTCCTTATTTATGACTTTAAGCTTTGTGAAGTTGATACTTTATCTTTTGATATGCGAGTATGAGTAAGTGGCGTATGGTGGTGGACAAGAAGTAACTTCCTTCATCAGTGTCTGCAAAAATAGAAAGCTTTATAAACCATTAACGTTTGATGAAAAGTCTGTCTGTTTTCATCGAGTGTGGTAGCTTCACATGTTGTAGAAACCAGATTATATGAATAACCGTTTTTAGTTTTTGGATAAATCTAATATTCTGACCTAAGTCATCAAGAATCGATTCATCAAAGGGATCTCGTTATTAGGGTTTCTGGCTCGAAGTGCCTAGGATTTCTAGACGTTTTTAGGAAATCTCCACCTACCGTTCCTAAACACGGATGCCCGCAGTTGGCTAACAAAACGTGTAAAGGTGAGCCACTAGAGTATACTTAAAGCATCAATCCATGGTTGTAGATCGTTTAAAATATAGATATTGTTGGTTTGTGGGAGTTTAAAACACGTGTAAACACTAAAAGTTTGTGAGCCTATGGGGGCACACACGATAAACACGAGAGTACGTGTCAAACGTATAAATACTTGAATACGTATACCCGATATGCATGCATGATTACCCGATTACTATACACGATCCATGGGCTTGTCCAATTGTTAAATGGGTCGGGTTTAGGAATGTTTGGACCCAACTTATTTAAACGAATGGGTAAGGGGTGTTTGGGCTTTTGGCTTGTCGATCAAGCAAAGGACCAAAACAAGGGTCGGTTTGTTTTTTTGCTATAAAACCAAACGCACCCCACACCTCAATATCACACATCATATTATCTTATCCCTAAACCTAAACCGATCCACCTTAAGCTCCTGTAATACCCGATCGGAATTCACCTTGAATCCGATTAGGGTTTATACTTGGTTTGTGAAAGTTCTAAACTTGCATCCTTTGTTTGATCCAAGTTGTGTTAGAAGTTTTGTTGGTAATCTTGTTTCCTAGTTCCTGGTCGAACGTTTGAAGGCAAAAAGTTTGGTTTTATGTCTTTGTTGTTTCTCGGAAAAAGAAGGGGTGATATCAGATTGTGCTATCCGATATCGGGTATTGAAGGGTACTGTTCATCGGACAGAAGTTGATCTCGGGCAGAAGCAAGCTTGTTTTCTTGGGGTTTTCTTGTTCGTGATATTCAAGTGTTTTTTCAAGGGGTTGATTGTTATACGTTCTCGACTAGCTCTTATCGAACGTACTCGGTTTTCGTGTTTGTGTGTGATACTCATAGAGGTATCTAATTTTGATACTAGGGTTTATTTTGGTTTTCTTGTTCGTTCACTTGCGTTCAATTGCTGCCAAAGGTTAGTTTCCTTATTTACCTTTCATTCGTTATTGTTTATTAAATACGTGTTTACCTAATTGCTTTAACTAGATCCAATTCAGCTGCGTACTCGTTTGCGTTACTTGGCTAACTTAGTTCTAAAATCCCAACAGTGGCATCACGTGTCAACTCGTTTTTGCGATTATGGGTTACACGTTTCTTTTAATAAACATGTTTAAAAGGCTGCATGAAACTAATTTAGTTATTCGTTTTATATTTTTTTTGACAACTATATGCAATACTTGTCAATTATTAATAAAAAATAACAAGACACACACAAATTAAATTAAATTGTTAATTAGAGTTAATTTGTTAATTAGAATTAATTTGTTAATTAGAATTAAAGGTTAATTATAATTAATTAACTTTTAATTAGAATTATAATGATAATTAGAATTACATATTGGTTATTAAATACATAAAATAGCGTAATTACTTGTTAATAAAGTTTGCCATGCTTTTTATGTGTTTTCCGGCCACAAGACCTACTCAATTACTTTTTGTGATGTATGGGGCGATATAGGTATTGTATCCTAGTGACGGTCTTATGGTTCTCCTTTTGGGGAAGACTCGCGAGAGAACTCAGAACAATATGTGTTTATATATTGATGATTATGCTTATATGTTTGTGATTCCATTATGTGCATTATTGTTACTTGCTTTGACACCTAATTGTGTGCAATATGGAATAATACATACCGTAACCATACCATTGATATTGATATTTATTTACACGCCTAAATATCATGCTCATCGTGACCTGCTATTTGATTCGTGGAAAATTATTTTTGTAAAATAAAGTGACCTAATATATTGAAACAAGTTTTCATGAATTTAAAAACTAGATGCTATGGACACTTGGGATGTACGGCTCACCCACTAGAACAAACTATAAAGGGGGTTTAAAGAGATGCGCACAGTCACACCGAAAGGATTTTCGGTTATTACTTCAGCGCTGACCTGGTCCACTGCCTCCCTGTGAGTTCGATTGGAGCTACCATGAACCATGATGATCACTACAATGTCATTACCAAAAGTTTTTAAAATAAGTGTTACAAAGTTGTTTTGCATGCTTCTTTGTACACGACTTTTACCACATTTATGTGTATACCTATTTGTTAATTTTAAGTCTATGTCATCCAACTATGAACACGTGCAATTGGATTGAATTCTCTGGTCAGACCTCAGGGCCTTTCCAACCCATGGTGATTATTTCGCTTAGGTCAGACCTTTGGTTATTTTTACACATTCATACTTGGTCGACTTATTTTGAGTTAGCTTGGTCAGACCTTGAACCCGAGGCATAAGATGAGAACTAAACATGCTTTTGACATTATTACTTGATACTAATGCCTTAAACAGTCTCATAAAGTCTAAGAGTTTCATTATGCAATTAAAGCTCGTCGCTTACCTCTTGTCCTAATTTTTTACGCATTGGTCAGACTTCTGGTAATTAAGTGGGAGTGCAAGATGGATCTTAGTCTTATTAGTAATTAATTGGGTAGTTAATTCTTTTAAGAATGTAATTATCGAAAATACTAATTATTTGAACTTTTCAAAATTGTAGATGACTACTTCAGTCGGAAACAGTTCGGTACTCAGGAGTTTCTTTGAGAAACAAAAACTCACTGGACCTAACTTCATTGATTGGTATCGTCAGCTTCGCGTTATACTATCAACTGAAGGTAAGGAAACTTATTTGGAGCATCCTATACCTGCAGCACCTGTTGCTACTCCTGGCCACCATATCCCTCCTAAGGCTCTTGCAGCTCACACTGCTTGGGTCAAAGGCTTAAAGGATATAACTGCCTTCATGCTCATGACCATGGAGTTAGAAATCCAATGAAATCTAACTCATCTTGGTGCTTATGACATGCTTCAGGAGTTGAAGTCTAGGTTCTCCCAACAGGCAGAGCAAGAGCTTCTACAAACTGCACGTGAATTTCACACTTGCAAGCAGGAAGAGGGTCAATCGGTTAGCTCGTATGTTCTAAAAATGAAGAGCTACATTGAAAATTTGGAACGTCTTTGTCAGCCAGTTACTCTAAACTATGGAGTTAGTTTGATCCTAATCGGTCTCTCTAAAGAGTACATTTCGTTTGTGTAGAACTTTAATATGCACAACATGAGGAAGACTGTAAATGAATTACATGCTATGCTTAAGCAACATGAGCAGACATTGCCAAAGAAAGATGTTGCACCTGCACTACATTACGTACGTCAGGGGAAGGTCTAGAAAAACCACAAAAAGAATAAATCGTTTAAGGCTGCTAAGGGGAATCAAGGGAATGAGAAGTACAAGCTGGCTTATGATCCTAGACATAAACCACCTCATACTTCCAAACCTAAGATTCCTCCAACACCCAAGAAGGATAATCCAGCGAAGGACGCTGCCTGTCACCAATGTGGTGAGATAGGAAATTGGAGAAGGAATTGTCCCCAGTATCTCGCCGAGTTGATGAAAAAGAAGAAACAGTCTCTTGCAGCTAGTTCTTCGGGTATTTTCACTATAGAACTCTACTCTTTTCCTAATACATCCTTAGTATATGACACTGGTTGTGGTACTCACATCTGTAATACTACTCAGGGTCTCAGGTGAAGTAGGAAGCTGAAGCCAGGAGCTTTAAGTCTGTACGTGGGCAATGGTCAACGGGCAGGAGTTGAAGCAATTGGAGTTTTTCATTTATGTCTCCCTAGCGGATTATTTATTGTCTTAAATGATTGTCATTATGCTCCCTCTATTACTAGAGGGATTATTTCAGTTTCCCATTTGTATGACGATGGTTTTATTAACCGTTTTGAATCGAATAATGAAATTTCAGTTTCTAAGAATAACGTTGTTTATTTTACTGCTATTCCTCGTAATGGTATTTATGAAATTGATATGTCTTGTTCAAATATAAATAAAAGTTCTATGTTTGATGTTAGCAATTAAAGAGCCAAGTCTAACTTGGACTCTGCTCTCTTGTGGCATGGTCGTCTTGGACACATTAGCAAGAAACGCATGGAGAATTTGCAACACGATGGACTTCTCAACTCATCTGACATTAAGTCTCTTGAAAAGTGTGTTTCATGCATGTCTGGTAAGATGGCGAGAAAATCCTATAAACATCAAGTGGATAAGGCTAAAGATCTACTTGGACTAATACACTCAGATGTATGTGGCCCATTTAGAATCACATCAAGACAAGGAGCATGCTAATACAAATAAGCTGTAAAAATGTTTATTTATATTTTACGATCTTCTAATGTTTTGTCGATAACAAACGTAAAATCATTTTAACGAAACAAATAAAATACGTAAACAGTTTGAGCCAATAGTTTTCTAACACACTTACGTTTTCACATAAAACACTAAAACAAGTATAAGTGATTTTATGATTTAGTAATACATATGTACAACAACTAGTGTTTACATATTTGGGCAAATATATACATAACTAGTATGTATTACAAATGAGTAAAAACTACAACCCATGGTATTAACCCATACCCATTTGACTAGGTGCATTGCACTCATTAGATACATTGTATCTAGTAAAATACCCATGGAGCAACCCATAACCCATGACCCATGACCCACAACCAAAATACCCATGGGCAAAGAGGAGCTTCTCACGGATCCCTAGTTTTACACTAGACGGATCCCTTGAGGGAGAGATCCGTGGGATCCGTGGAACAGTAAGCATTTCTCCTCTATAAATAGTGAGCCATTTCTTCCTTTTGGCTTGCCACTCTCACACATACTTTCCCCAAGTATTGTAACTCTCTAACCACTAATCCTAAGGGATCTTTCTATGTAGTTTGTCTTTTGTTTTTGTGTGATTCTCTAGGTTCCTCTTAAAGGCGAGATCACCACCTCTTGAAGTCGAGCAAGCTCAAGTCCATGAGTTGCCATGCTTCGTCATCGTCAAGACTACTGAGGTTCTCTTGTTGATAGTTCTTTCTTCCTCCATAGACGTGTTGTGTTGAAGGCATTAGTGAAGGATGCCGAAAGAGTCAAGACGAAAGCATTAGTGAAAGGTGCTTAACGTCCGTGTCAAAAGCATTAGTGAAGAATGCTAAAGGTGTCAAGAGAAGGCATTAGTAAAAGGTGTCAAGCGTTGTGTCAAGGGCATAGGTGAAGAATGCCTAGGAATCAAATCAAGTGGCATTAGTGAAGAATGCCAAAGTCGTATAATCGATGAGGTGCATTGTTATACATATAGTGCTAGTTTGTTTCCAAGGATGGTGATATCCTTGATGGTGTTGTAATAAGGAGTGGGTCTCCTTTGGGATTAGGTGTTGTGTAGTGTTGGGTAGTAGTTCCTCCATTGTAATGGAATTCGGTACTTAGCCTAGTACCGGGTAAAGGGTAGGCAACGTTGTGGTAGGTGTGGTTCACCTTGGTGTAAAGAACCCGGTGGTTAGCCTAGTACCGGAAAAAGAGTAGGCGGCGTTGTGAAGGCTTCTCCGCCATAAGGAGTTGGTGTCGTGTAGTGATTACGAACTCTCGAGTAGGTGACTCGGGGAGTGGAGTAGGGCAAGGAAGGTGTCCTTGTAGCCGAACCACTATAAATACTCGTGTCATGGTTATGTGCTTCTTACTCTTTATCTTTCATTACACTTTTACATATCTATCTATCAACGTCCAACATACACATCTAAATAGATTGACATAAGTTGATCGAAATATTTTAAAACGAAGTTTTAATTGGTAAAACTATTCAACCCCCCTTCTAGTTTTCCACAGAGCAAATTACTTCGTGACTTTCACTGACGACTATAGTCGTTATGGTTATGTTTACTTGCTGAAACATAAACATGAAGTGTTTGAAACAGTTAAGGTGTTTCAAAAGGAAGTTGAAAACCAACTCGGGAAGATCATAAAATCACTACGTTCTGATTGTGGAGGTGAATATATGAGTCAAGAGTTTTTGGATCATCTGAAGGAGCATGGGATTATTGTCCATTGAACTCCTCCTTATACTCCACAACACAATGGTGTATCTGAGAGGAGAAATCAAACCTGCTTGACATGGTGCGTTCTATGATGAAACAAACTACTCTTCTAGAGTCCTTTTGGGATTATGCCCTTGAGTCTGTTGCACACATTCTCAATATGGTTTCAACTAAGAAGGTTGATAAGACACCATACGAAGTATGGCATGGGCAAGCCCCTAAGTTGTCTTACTTAAAATTATGGGATTGTGAGGCACTTGTTAAGCGTGATACACTTACCAAACCTGACAAACTTGAACCTAGAGCTGTTAAGTGTATCTTTGTAGGATACCCTAAGGAAACTATGGGATATTCTTTCTAACTTCTATCTGAGAACAAAATTATTGTTGCTCGAAATGCTGAGTTCTTTGCAAATGATCTTATGGATCATGAAGCAAGTGGGAGTTTAGAAGATCTTGAAATAATTCAAGATGAAGATACAAATCCTTCTTTAGACACTAGCATTCATCATGATGAGGATGATCAAGAAATTGAAGAACCTCAAAGTGATATTGTTCCAATTCGTAAGTCCACTAGGACACGCCGTGCTCCTGACCGTATGTGTTTATAAATTGACGCTGAGGAACATGAGTTAAGGGATCTTGGTGAACCCAATAACTATAAAGCTGCATTGATGGATCCTGAATCCAAGAAATGGCTTGATGCGATGAATGTGGAAATGCAATCCATGAAAGACAATGACGTATGGGTTTCAGTTGAGCTTCTTCTTAACTGCAAGACAGTTGGTAGCAAGTGGCTTTTCAAGAAGAAAACCGACATGGATGGTAAGGTATACACCTTTAAAGCTCGTCTTGTAGCAAATGGCTTCACTCAAACCTATGGGATTGATTATGAAGAAAACTTTTCTCCTGTAGCAGAGATTAGAGCTATAAGGATTCTCATAGCTATAACGGCGTTCTATGACTTTGAGATATGGCAAATGGATGTCAAAACCACCTTCCTCAATGGACATCTTTACGAAGAGGTCTATATGGAGCAACCTGAGGGTTTTGTTGATCCTAAATATCCTAACCGTGTATGCAAGCTCAAGCGTTCCATTTATGGACTTAAGCAAGCATCGAGGCAATGGAATAAACGTTTTGATGATGAGATCAAGAAATTTGGATTTTCTCATAATCAAGATGAGCCATGTGTATATCAAAAATCTAGTGGGAGTTATGTCACTTTCCTAATTCTATATGTTGATGACATATTGCTTATGGGAAACAACATTCCAATGTTACAAGATGTAAAATCCTATCTTGGAAGATGTTTTGCCATGAAAGATTTAGGAGAAGCTGCATATATTCTTGGAATCAAGATCTATCGAGATAGATCTAAAAGATTAATTGGTTTATGTCAAAGTGCTTACATTGAGAAAATATTGAAGAGATTTTGTATGGAGAATTCCAAACGTGGAGCTATCCCAATACAAGAAGAGCCTAAGTTGAGTAAGTCACAAGGTGTAGAGACACCTGCTGCGAAAGAGCGCTTGCAAAGAGTTCCTTATGCTTCGGCTATAGGATCTATTATGTATGTTGTAAGATGTACTCGTCCTGATGTTGTGTTCGCACATAATGTGACAAGCCGATTTCAACAGAATCCAGGTGAACTTCACTGGATTGCTGTGAAAAATATTCTTAAGTATTTACACAATACTAAGTATATGTTTCTGGTTTATGGAGAGAGACGAAACAAGAGCTCAGGGTTTCTTGCTACACTGATGCTCGATATCTGACATATGCTGACGACTTAAAATCTCAGACTCGATATGTATTTGTTCTAAATGGAGGTGTTGTTGATTGGAAAAGCACAAAGCAACGTATCTTTGCTACTTCATCTACAGAAGCTGAGTATATTGCTGCTTGTGATGCATCAAAAGAGGTTGTATTGATTCGTAAATTCATTCTGGGTTGAACATTGTTCCCATAATTGAAGAACCCATAAATATGTATTGTGACAATACTGGAGCCATTACTATAGCTAATGAAAGCGGAATCACTAAAGGTGCTAGACATTATCGCGCTAAAGTTCATTATCTTTGAGAGACCATTGAATTAGGTGATCTGAAGATATTAAAGGTTCACACATAGGACAACCTAGCTGATCCATTTACGAAAGCTTTAAAGTATCCTAAGCATTCTAAATTGACTAGAGATATAGGTTTAATACCTGCTAGTAGTCTCATGTAAACTGTGTGTTAATTAGTATTTGGATAATTTGGAATTGTAAGACGGTTATTACTTTATGATTAATAAAGATACGAGGTATTTGTTATTATATTCATATAATCTGTTATTCCATATTTGCATGTTTAATCCATGAAATGATTTATCATTCTAAATATGTCCATTGTCCGTTAACAATATGGGAATATTGTTATGTAAGGCAAATATGAGTGTTGGTTATATTCTAACGAGAATTTGGATTGTTCCCGCCAAACTCATATGTAGTCACTAGAGATGCATATTGGATACCCCAAATTTCAAACGTTTACTTTTGGATCATTGTCATAAGTAAAATATTGAAAACGGTTTGTTAATTTCGTCCTTAGACTTGAGATGCAAGTAAGTTCAATTATGTGTGGATATCACATTTGTAAGTATACGCAAAACGCTATTTGAATAAGGTAGTTATAAAGGCTTTATTTCGGAGTGATGTAAAGCAGCGTCCACAACGCTTGTAGTCAATAAAGAATTTGTTACTCCATTTGATATGTGCAGAAAGATACCATGGCACCTCTCCAGATTTAATCAGATAAAATGTATGGCAAGACCCAAAGGGTAATGCAAGATGATTTTTGATTACATTTGGTATATCTGAATTAAAATCTATAACGAGATTCTAAATGGTTAAATTATATGGAATGGGTTCGGATCCATATCCACAGTTTATGGGTATCTATAACAAAGGATTATTAAAGCAAGACATTGAATGACCATGCTACTGAGAAATTTTTGAAACTATCATCTCAGACAATTTTAGTTAAAAAGAGAGTGAGAGCGTTGCTAGGCGTTTCCGTTGTTAGTTTTGTGTGACATTCGACACTCCAACTCCCAAGTGGGAGCTGTTGGTTTGTGGGAGTTTAAAACACGCGTAAACACTAAAAGTGTGTGAGCCTATGGGGGCACACGCGATAAACACGAGAGTACGCGTCGAACGTATAAATACTTGAATACGTATACCCGATATGCATGCATGATTACCCGATTACTATACACGATCCATGGGATTGTCCAATTGTTAAATGGGTCGGGTTTAGGAATGTTTTGACCCAACTTGTTTAAACGAATGGGTAAGGGGTGTTTGGGCTTTTGGCTTGTCGATCAAGCAAAGGACCCAGACAAGGGTCAGTTTGTTTTTTGCTATAAAACCAAACGCGCCCTACACCTCAATATCACACATCATATTATCTTATCCCTAAACCTAAACCAATCCACCTTAAGTTCCTGTAATACCCGATCGGAATTCACCTTGAATCCGATTAGGGTTTATACTTGGTTTGTGAAAGTTCTAAACTTGCATCCTTTGTTTGATCCAACTTGTGTTAGAAGTTTCGTGTTTGTGTGTGATACTCGTAGAGGTATCTAATTTTGATACTAGGGTTTCTTTTGGTTTTCTTGTTCGTTCACTTGCGTTCAATTGCAGCCAAATGTTAGTTTCCTTATTTACCTTTTATTCGTTATTGTTTATTAAATACGTGTTTACCTAATTGCTTTAACTAGATCCAATTCCGCTGCATACTCATTTGCATTACTTGGCTAACTTAGTTCTAAAATCCTAACATATATACCACCATAGAACAACTTGGATCCATAGATGCGAGTTAACACTAAGCTTAATCTATAAAGAATGAACGAAATGAGCAAATTTTAGTGTTGTTTGATGTTAACACTGGTGGGTTTTCCATTCAATTATCGTGAAGTACTATTTGAGTACTACTATGAATGTTCCGGCAAGATTCCATGATCGACGTAGGACTTTCAAGTACAAGTTGTGTTGTTATTTGTGAACACCAAGTGTGAATTGGATATGTATCCCAACGAGATTTATAGACTGATCTCTTTTGGCTCTATACTAAATTAGTGCACTTTGATTTTAGTGAGTGCAGGCTAGAGCAGACTACCACCTTTTCAATACTAACAATCTTAAAGAGAGACGTTGATAGATTACGTGTTGATTCTCCGTGAGAAATGAAAAAAGTATCATTTGAGAGAAACTTAAGTGGCTGGGAAGGGTTGTGCATTGCATCATTGGTCTTCAATACCATCAATCGTCTTTATGATTCTCATAACATATATATTGACCCGATTTATGCGCTAAGAGTATGGAGGGTTTCCATTTCGTTTCACCTGTTTATAAATTTTTCTTTTTAATTCTTCAACCCTTCAATTCAAGCTAACGTGTGACATCCATCACAAATCCCGGTTAGTCAAACTTTGACTATTAAACCAACATTCGACATCTAGTTTGACTTATGTGCATACATTATTCCTGAAACATACGAAATGAAAATTCTAAGAGTTATATGGGGTAGCCATATTATTTCCCTTTAGTTGTCTTAGACTTGATGGATCCGAAATTACTCACATTTACCTTTACGTTGATGTAGTTCCATTAATACATTATTAGGCATTGTAGATATCTTCCATACACAAGGTGTTGATGTTTTAAGCCCATAAATAAATAAATGGAGTCTAAAATAATGTCTTATAATAGTAATAATAATAATGTAAATTATAGTATAGAAATGTCATTTAAATATCTCTCTCTCTCTCTCTCTCTCACACACACACACACACACACACACACACACACACACACACACATATATATATATATATATATATATATATATATATATATATATATATATATATATATTCTCTTATAAAAGAGCAATAAATACAACCTAAAACCAAACTTCTCCAAACCAAATCCCGAACCTAAATTTTAAGATTCAGCCACCCGAACCTACTTTATCCACTACAATAAAGCCACCCAAACCTACTTTATCCACTACCTACAATAAACACACACACAATTACCCACACCACATATTTCTTTTCTTTCTTCTCTCTTCACATACACTAACCTAAAACTAGGGTTGTTCAAAAAAACCGTAAACCCGACAAACCGAGCCGAACCGCTCAATCCGAAACCGAAAAAACCCGAAACCGAAGAAACCGAAACCGATAAAAACCGAAACCGAAAAAACCCGTTTATTACGGATCGATTTCGGTTTTATATTTAGATATCCATGGTTAACCGAACCGAATCGTATATAATATACATGAAGGTTTTTAACTAAATATTTAAATAATAGTACAAGTATCGATTATATTATTACACTACTCTTATTGTATAACGACTTTTTTGCTCCTAATGTACACGTTTACTAAACATTTATGGGTGAAAATAGATTAATGTGTTTGTAACATATAAACGTCAAACAAATATTTTTTGTTAATGTGTCATATATGCTTATTTGAACGTAATTATTGTGGCGGAATAATCTTAAAATGACTTTAGTCTATTCAATTTATTTAATACAATAAAATTGCGTTTTACTTTTTAGATCATGTTATTGTTCATATGGTTAAACTTGTTTAAACGTCTAAAATGGTTAACCGGGAACCGAACCGCGGATAACCGCTCATTTCGGGTAACCGCATGTCCGGTTACTTGCCTAACACGGTTTAGTTTGGGTAGTAAAATGAATTACCGCCCCGTGATGGATAGTTAAAATATCCCAACTAACTGAACCGAACCGCCCCATGAACACCCCTACCTAAAACAAACATCTCTATCTCTCTAAACAAATCGCCGCCGCTACCATTAAATTCATCACCGACGCCATCTGCTGAAACAACCTACACCGAGCCTACCACCACCTTCAGAACACCATCGAGACACGATACTACTGTAAACAATACTTCTCTAAAGGTTTAAAGGTTCTTTCTTATATAAACCTATATATTCTTTATGTTTTTAAGCTTTTTCCATTTAGATCTATTTTTATTATAAATTTGAGTTGTTATAACATTTTTGATTTTTTTTGTAGATCCGCGCTTGGTGTATTTGGTTGGTGGCAGCGGTATTTAGGTTTTCAGGTATTTTTTTTAGTTATTTGATATTTTTGAATTAATCTCGACTTTTTGGTACTTTTTTTGTACAGCCATCGCCTGCCGCAACATTGCCGTTACCGGAAACTACCGGCAATGCCTGTCTTGCCGGAAAAATATGTTGCCGCCGAGGTATTTTTGTCAAGTTTTTAAATAGATCAATACATTTTGTTTGTTTTTTCGTTATTCTTTAGTTTTTTTAGATACTTTTTTAATCTAACTTTTTTTTAACTTTTTATTTTCTATAAATCTGCTTCTTGGGTAATTATAGAAATGGTTTGTTTATATTTGTTTTACCGATCTGGTTGTTCTCCATTCATTTTACGAATATGATTTTTTAGGTGTTTTTTTTTTTTTTTTTTTTTTTTTTTTTTTAAATCTGATTTTTTTTGTTAATCTATTTTTATCAAGGTTTTTATTTATCAATTTGTGTTTTTCTTGTAGATCTTATGCCTTTTCTAGAATCTGATGCTGATGCTGTGGTGGCCTTTGTGTAAAATTTGGTAAGTGATAAAAAGTAACATAAAAATGTTGTGGCTACAAAAACCATGGGCAACCAAGCTGTTTGGTTGGTTCAGATTTGTGTTATTCGGTTGTTAAGCAAATAACTGGCCGCTGGTTATGGTAGTTTCTTTTGTGTTTCTTGAGCCACAGGTTTGGGTGGTTTGTGTAATTGTGTTTTAGCTTTGTGTTTTTGATGGGAAAAGCGAGATAGTTGAATCTGTTGGGATCTATTGGTGATAGTTGTGGCTGTAAATTTGATACTTTGATAAAAAAATTGGGATGGTTGTGTTTGGTAGATTTGATGATTAAACTTTACGTATTTTGTTGTGATAAATCATTATGTTTTCTTTTAACATTATATATGTTTATAATTAAGTTTATGAGTGCTAGTGGTTCATTGGTACATGTTGATCCCCTTTAAACTAAGCCATCTTAACTAGAAAGTTAGCATAACTTAGCCCATGCTTACTGACGAAGTAATGAATTATAAAATAATAAGTTTAAACTAAAAGATAAATGAAACTAACTTTTTCAACGTTTAAATCCTTATTATAAAGTAATTCAAAGAATTTATACTCAACTGTTTGCGGAACAACATTTGAGATTGAATGCCAAGTGTGGTAATGTTGCAAAAATCGTGAATTGGTAGTCGGGCGGTCGACCACCCTGCAGCGAGTAATTGGTCAAGTCGGGATTAATCGGTGATTAATCGGATTGGCATTTCCTGCAATTGTTTGGTATTTCTGGAGACCGAACTAAAAATCTTAACCGATTCCAAGCCTGTTATGTTTCCAAACCTCAATAAAAGGCTCCAATTCTGATTATGATACCCATTGTGCGTTATAAGTGAAGTATACGATCCCCAAATTAAGTATAATGCCTAAATTATTATTATTTTTAAAATGACCGATTTGCCCGATTCGGTCGATTTTTTACCGATTCGGCCGATTTTGACCGATTCAGCCGATTTTCTGACTGCTTAGTGTCGATTTTTTTCCTAGGCCGATTTTTCGACCGATTTTCAAAAATCGACAAGGTACTCGGCCAATTAACGATTAATCGGCGATTAATCGGCCGAGTTGACCGATTTTTGCAACATTGGGTGTGGTAATCTCCTCACTGAACACAAAGTAAAACCTTTGTTGTACTTTGTGTGACAACTATGTTAACCAACTGATTAACTCAGGGGGCTTAGTTGATCTTGGAGGAGCAAATGTACAATTTGTGTACGTGATGTATTTCATTGTGTACTGGAAAATTATTATTATCAAGTTTTACATTTATATTTAGCCGACTTATCTATAACAAACACTAACGAGCAGTATACCCGATCAGTGTAGCTTAGTTGGTAAGTAGAGTGTCGATCACTAAGAGTGGAACATTAACACTTAGATATCTATTTGTATTTTAATCCTAAGGTTAGTCTATTTAAACCTAATCTAATGCAAGGGAGTTTTCAGCCGAGAGACTAGCACGATGTTTAGATTAAGGTAAAATAAAACTAACAAGGCGATAGACACACACGTACACATATAGGAAGCAAATGACAAATAAGAGGCTTGTCCGATAGTAAAGTAGATTATATTCACTTAATTGCTTAGCTATATATG
This sequence comes from Chrysanthemum seticuspe, assembly GCA_019973895.1. Taxonomy (NCBI): domain Eukaryota; kingdom Viridiplantae; phylum Streptophyta; class Magnoliopsida; order Asterales; family Asteraceae; genus Chrysanthemum; species Chrysanthemum seticuspe. The sequence continues at coordinate 14,604,915 of BPTQ01000001.1, forward strand.
ATGAGTACTAATTTTGGTCTTTCTCATTGGTTGTTCGTGTGAGCATTTTGTTTTTTACCTTTAGCTTAGCTAAATACCCTAGATTTAGTTTTAAGTCTTAATACCAAAAAGCTCTGTCACAGCTAATCCCGAATCTGTAATAAGTGTAAAGTTAATGATTACTTAGTTAAATTGTTTATCCCGTAAGGGCTTACACCAACTATCCTAAGATGTTAATGAAGTAATTGTGAGAGGCGTATGGCAACACAAACAAGCCACGATAATCAAGAGGTAATCAAAGCATACACATAAACATCAAAATAAACATTAAATAAACTTTAATCGATGGAAAAGCTTTTATTAAATGCGAGTCATATGGCGGTGACAAGGCACACAATCCTGATGGATTAAAGAGTACTAATACAAATGAAGTGAAATCTACTTATGAATTAAAAATTACTTATAGGACTTACTTATGCCTATGAACCTTCTTCTGGTCGTGTCTAGTGTGGTCTGGTCATCGCCTCTGTTTTTCTGTGTTCTTCTATGTTTGTCGAATGAGGCTGCTTGTCCTGGTATTTATACTTTCTGGAAACGGCATCGTTACGACATATCAGTTTACTCGATACGCCGTATCTAGGTAACTTCTCGTGGGGTCCAAAATTATTTTATTCTAGAATATTCATACACCGCCATAAGATATGGAGGATCTTCAGTATTGATACAGCGCATGTGTCTTCTAATCTTGGTATTTCTTGGTGAAGTCTTCAGGTTGATACGACGCATGTAGAAGTAGTTATGCGGCGTATCTTGAGCAGATGAGTCAGATATCTGTGTTGACCAAGGTTTCATATAAGTCGCATGGAAGAATTCCATACGGCGTATTCTTCAAACTCAGGAAATGGTCTTCACATTCGTCTAAGTGTTGACGTACGGCGTATCCATCTAGAATGATACGGCGTATCTTCCTTCAATTTAGTAAAATTTAACAATATGATCCGTTTTGCTTTATTTTACGTTCAAAATAACTAACTTTCACCAAATGCTTGTTTTTAACTGAGAAATACAAAAGTAAGCGATTAAGTATCAATTCTCATATAAAATAATACAAAACTAGCAATATATAGGATAAATGAGGCCAATAAACTGTTGTTATTTGATATCATCAAATATCCCCCCACTTGAACTTTACTTGTCCTCAATTAAACTCTAGAATTAAACTTTATGAAAATGTATCATAAACAACTGTTAAGGATGTTTTTATAATTTAAGCATTCATTCATTTAATCTTAATTGCACAATCAAACACCTCACGAAAAAGGAAAATAAAATCACTCAAATCACTCAACTAATCTATGTGGTAACATTTGAGTAATTCGCTCAATTGCTCAATCGTGACGAATATTCTATCATAAGCTTGGCAAGGATACACATCTCCCCCACTAAAGCTAAGGAGTAACAAGTCTAAAGAGGTAAATTGGGTTAGTTGTGATAAGGTTATGCATAGCTTTTGTTCAAACGTCTCCTACACGAACTCAATAGATTGCTGGCGCGAATCCTTGATTCCTCAAATAACGGATGGTCACTAGTGTGTATCTTGGATCGCTGGCGCGTTATTTTCATAATGGATGGTCACCAAAACACACACCAGATCGCTAGCGCGTCATTTAATTCTTCAAAAACTCGGATGGTCACTACCTTATTCATGCACTTGACATTCTCACTAAGCTAAAGGGTAAGGATAAGGGAAACATATAATTGTTGTTAAATAAAAATCACAAAACAAATAGATTAAGTCCATACAAAAACAATGTGGTTAATCATTTCCCGACCTTCCCTTGAAAAAGACACAAATCATAGACTAACTCACGCTTTAAGACGGAAACTCACGCTTTAATAGGTAGACATGAATTAGACAAAATAATGACTCAATCAAATAACAAACCTTAGTTGGCGTTCCCAAAACAACCAACTCCCTTGCAATCCATAAATATAGTACAACAAATAGCGAAGATATCTCCACTAATACATAACTCTACATCATTGGTTTATAATACGTACCAACGAATAATCGATCATCGCATAGTATAATTTCGGTCAAGCTTTTACAAACTAATTATCCCACTTTCCTCGCTTTTTCTTCTCTCTTTCTCTTTTTTTCGATATTTTTTAATAAACTAATGGTGTGAAATTTCACCATATCACCATTATAATACATATGGATAATTTTTCCATACTTTTCAATACTTCATATATGAAAATAATAATGATAGTAGCAAACACACGAAAATCAAAAACTTCTACTATCACATTCCCATTGCATTGTGCAATTCCCGACCAATACTTAGACATGACACACACCCATTGCGATGTGCATTTCTTGACCTAACCATGATAAGAAACATACACGAAAACTCGAGAAATTCATGTTTCACAAAAAGTAACTAACCACAGACTTAATCTATAGGGTAGACTAAGGTGCATAGGTGTAACGAAACATATATTTGGGTGTAAGAAACAAAGGAATGGCTCTGAGGGTTTTTCTAGGGGTATCTTACTCTAAAAATGAAAGTAACAAAAAAGGTTTATACGGGGGTTAACTAACCAGTGTAGTTAGCTAATAAAACATGACATATAAAGGCTTTTTGGGTGTAATACTATAAATTTACATGTATAGACAAGTTACTCCAATTAAATTAATAATACTAATTATGGTGGTCTCGAATAGTATCAAAGTCAAGTTCGAAAGTTTACAAGTCACCGACACACTCCTATTTTTGTGGAATTTGGGTAAAATATTGGGAAACGGATTAGGCTAAATCCTCACAATATGGAATTAAGAGTCATGTGTACGGTCATACAACTTTGATTTCACAAAAACATGCAAGAAAATTTTGAAATTTAGCATATATTAAGATCATATTAAGTATATTTTTGAAAAATACGGACAAGTAACGTGTTCTAATTCTCCATCCCCCCCCCACTAAAGATAAACACGTCCTCGTTGTGTAAAATAAAATTAAAAAAATGATATAGGAAGAATTAGAACGGGAAACTCCCCTGAGATTTGCTCGGTATAATCCTCCATGATCTGTTTGTGAGCAACTTATTATTTTCTTGTTTGAAGGGCGCTCAAGCCTCCATGAATGGTGCACACAGAAAATACAGGGTAGTTTGTACACCTCAGTTTCCTTCGTATAAATACCACTTAACCTATATAAATGCATAAGAAATCAGTCCTAGTGCTTTTATGGTTAATTCATGGTTAGCTAAAAAAAATAAAATAAAAACTGTAAATCATAAGGTCAGTCGATACGCCGCAACTTATTTATTAAGATACGTCGTATCGAGCCTGAGTTAAAAATACCGAATAAAATAACGAGTCAGATGTGGTACGCCGCGTCCCAAACTAGGATGCGCCGTATCTAAAACCATCTTACAGAAAGTTTAAAATTCAAAACTAAAATAAATGTGCAGAAAAATAAAAGACATGCATGACCAGTATGATCGATACGCCGCACACTTTATAGTAGAGGCACCGTATCAACGTGTAGGCCTGAGAGACTCTAAACTGAAACAGTAAAAAAATTAAACTCCTGGTTGTCTCCCGGTAAGCACTTCTCTTTACTCCAGAGTCTTCAAGTTAGACTCACATCCAACTTCTATTCCATTTCATGTATACTCACATGTCCACGTGTGAATATTTCGACCGTCTTCTCATCTCGAATAAATTCTGGTCCCAAATCAACTACACCCTTGAATAATCCCATTAGCTTTTGATATGGGTGCTTGATTCCTTGCAATATATCGAGTGTGCTTACTTGTAGTAATGGTTTGATTTTGTTGCACTCCTCATTGGATAGGTGTTTGAATTTCGGATTTGAACTGGCCATTTGAAAAGTTACACTGTATTTACCATTATGAAAAGTAATGAGCCCCGAAAATCTTTTTGCCTCGATGAAAGCTTCTCTGCAAAATGGTTTTCCAACAATCACATCTCCCATGTCCTTGTCACGGTATGTATCCATGTCTTCTACCACCACAAAATCGGTAATAATATAGAAATCACCAACAAAGATAGGTACATTCATAAAAAAATCCCACCACATTCTTTCCATTGTATTCCAGCTTTTGCTCATAATAGAGTTGTAGAAATCTTTAAACATTACGTTAATCAAGAGAATACGGAAGAAGTTAACATCAGCATGTTTGAAACCAATCATGCATGATAATTTCAAATTGTAGGCGCGATTGATGTGAATCCTATTCCCTACATCACAGAAACTAGGATACCCTTCAAATTCATTTTAATTCTTAGTATTAATCATATTTGTTACAGGTAGGTCTACAATTTCTCCATTTTCACCCTCGGACTCAGCATCTTCCATTACTTGATCATTAAGCTCATTTGACACATTAAGGTCATATAGTTCAATGTAATCCCCATAGATTGGGTCTTTTGATCTGTTTTGGATCAATGTTTCACCCATTAATCAAGCTTACAAGGCAAGTTCCATTCGCTCCCTTAGTCCTACTATGTTCCAGCACGTTCTTCTTCAAACTAAAGTCCTTGATCAGAAAATCAGATGAGAACTCGTGGTCTTGCACTTCCTGAAATCAAGGGAACAATCATAAGTAGGATAGGTTTGATAAACTATAACCACTGAAAACTAAGCACGAAAGCGGAATGCGAAAATTAAAAGCTGTTGATATCTGCGGATGATACGCCGTATCAAGTTTCCTGATACGCCGTGTACTCAAGATAAAAATAAAATCAGGCTTTTAATCAGATAGAAATATACGTTGTACTGACAAGAACCAGTGCACTGCATATTTAATTAAAGAATATAAATACGCCGTATAAGCGAAAGCTTATGCGCCGTACTTCCGTTACGTTTAAAAAAATTAAATTTGTAGATTTTAGAAAATAGATACATAGTATCGAGGTTAATGAATACGTCGTACTTTATTATTTAAAAATTTGGATCTGTTTTTGAAAAATAAATAATATGTTGTATAAGAAAAAGCTTATGCGCCGTATAATTTTTTAGAGTTTCTGATTAAAAACAGAATACGCTATTAAAAACAGAATACGCTGTATCTATGATAATAGATGCTCGTAGCCAAATATTTAAATAAAATATGATTTACGAATAATAAAAATGCGCTACGCCGTATCTATGAGATTAGATACACCGTATCGTTTAGATTAGCAAATTACAGCAGACAACAATTATCCAGAAAAACAGAAAAAATATAAAAAAAAAAAAAAAAAAAAAAAAAAAAAAAGCATAAATCAAATAAAAATAAAAAACAAGAAAATGCAGAAAAACAAAAATATACAAGCAATACAAATATATATAACAAAGTTAGTAAAATAAAAATAAAAAGATTAAACTAAGGTTAAAAAAATCAAAATACTATTAAATAGGCAAGTATTAAACAATTCACTCCCCGACAACGGCGCCAAAAACTTGATGTGTTTTGTTGTGTATAGGAAAATTATGATTATCAAGTTTTACATTTATATTTAGCCGACTTATCCTATAACAAACACTAACGAGCAGTATACCCGATCAGTGTATGTCGAGATTACGTGTAATTATTATAAAGTGTCGGTCATTAGTTTATGTAATAGGTTGTCTTAATTATGGGCTTATATATTTTTAAGTAACTTATGGTCTATGTAGTAAGCCTGTGCGCCTTAGTGTATGTTCTAAAAAAGCCCTATGGGGCGTTGTCCTATTTCTTTCACTATAAATACTATGTAATGGCACTTTTGTGCCTTGGTTGGTTTATTTGATAATACAAAACTTCTCTTATTATGTTTATGATGAATCCTCCCATCTCTTTCTCTCTCTATACTTTATCTCACTAGAATACTTGTGTTAGTTTACATATTTGGGAACCTACAAGTTGTATCAATCGCTAAATGATGTTTGGTTAGAGTGTTGTGGTGTTGGTTTTTATTCTATACGCGAGGTTTTTTATTTTAAAAATCTAAAAGCTTTGATTTTTAACACTTATTCTTAAAGCTTGGAAAGTTTTAAGGATTCCTTAGTGTTTAGAATCTTAAGTTGGTAGCATAATGTTTGAATTTGTAGGATAAAAATCTTGTTTCTTTCACGTTTTTCTTAAAAAGTACATCCATCGAATTTCAAAAACTTCTTTTAAAAACATTAAAATATGCAACTTTCTTGACATTTAGGTGTTTTTAAGTGTTTTTGATAAGATTATTTGTCTTAAAATTGATTTACAAAAAACTGTCCATCCATCGAATTTGCAAAGAGGGTTTCATCGAATTTGAAGAATTAGGGTTTCATCGAACTTGGTCATCGCAGTTACTTATCGAACTTTCAGAATATCAACTTTTCTTTACTAATTCAAGGTTACTCAGTACTTCCCTTACTTTGATAAGCCCGTGGAATACTTCGACTAAGTTAAATCATCTAACTTGGACAAGTTAGATAGATCCATCAAATTTTACGTTTGAAATATCGAATTTGATTTCATCGAATTTGACATCGCATTTGAAAATCATCAAACTTGGAAACATTTAACTTAATTACATCGAACTTTGAACTTTCATTCATCGGACATGGATATTATCGCAGTTGGAAATCCATCGCACTTGCAATATATCAAACCTCATCACAATTGGTCAAATTCATCGAACTTGGCCTATACAATTTCATCAAATTTGAATCAAAACTATCGAACTTGCACCTCAACTCACTTATCAAACATTTACAAGATCCATCAACTACAAAAGTTTAAAGATGTCTCAACCACCATACTTCAACTACTTTCCTCAGCAACAACAATATCCTCAACAACAACAGTATCCTCAGCAACCACAACAACAAACATTTCAACAACAACAACCATTTCCACAACAACCATTCATTCAACAACAACCGTACCCTCAACAACAACCATAATTTCCACCTCAATATACTATGCAATCATTCACTATAATTCCACGAAAAGAACCTCATTGGTTCGCACACATGTGCGAGGCTATCTGTGACAACCCGCAATTTCAGGTCATTTCTCGACACAATTTATGCCTCACAATTTCAACATTTATCGTAAACTTGGTTTACTTGTTTCAAATTCGCGTAACCTTTATGGTTTAGCGGCGAATTCATGATCATAACATCACGTACATTTCATATGGACTAAGATTAGTCTACATTTCATTGACATCATTTGCATCTCATTAGTTCATTCATGACATTTCATTTCACTTTAAACGCGTAATTTTTATATTTAATAAACGTTATCGCGTGAGTTATTATTTTGAATATTTAATCCGTTGCTTTCAAAAATGATCCCGACGTATTTTTAAACTTACATTTAGTTTATAAAAACTATATTTTTAGTTTTTATAGTGTTTTAAATTTATTTGGTACATAAATCGTTAAAGTTAAATTATTACGACGTTTTCTTAAAAATTATACGATAATTATTTTATCACACAAATTTCACAAGGAATGTATGTTTACAATTTTTATTATCTCAATACATTCTATTTTGATCTATTAAAAACTTACTTGTACCAAAAATCCACCATTTACCTTACAAGTGATTAATACTTACATATTTGCTTGCACCTTTTATCAAATATTACACAATTATATATATTTATACATTTTAAAAAAAAAAAAAAAAAAGTAAAATATCTAAGTTCCTCCCCCCTTGGCCGACCAAGGGGGAGGTGACCATTAATTTGGGTATGGTTTGGCTTGATTGATAATAATTCATGCATTTACTTAAAGTCTTACTACACTTCATTTTCTCATTTCACTTCAATAATTTTACCAAGTGTTAGAAACATTTTCTCTCTTCTTTTGGTACTCCATAAAACCGGTCATCACATAGAGATCAAAGGGATCAACAATTTTCTCAAGATCAAGTGTTTTATCAATCTAGTTAATACTCTTTATAAGGTTTTGAAATAAAAACCAAGAGTGTTTAGGTTTAACCTTGTTACTTGCACCTCATCATATTCACTAGTAAGCATGTTTCTTTCATTTTTCATGTTTCCTTTTCATCTCATATGTATCTTTTCATTTTTGGTACAAACATGCAAGACATATGTGATTTATACCATTTTTCCATGATTTTAGAGTATATATATGTATTTGGTCATCCTATAATTATCCCCTTGGTATTCTTTGGTCTTGATGGTGATTAGGAACCCATGATACCCTAAGAAGGTGTATGATAGGATTAGATTAGCTTTGGAGTTGATTTGAAGGGATTAGAATAGGTTTTGTCCGAGAAAAACTATTTTCGATAACTATAAAAAGTGGTCTGTCCTTGTTTCATTTTTCTGGAAAATCCGACAGTAGGCACGACCTTTTGGCCTTGATATTTAGAAAATATACTTTAAAACGAATCCGTGGCCGCTTGAACGGATAAAAACGGAGTTATAACGAAGAAGTTATGAATTTTTAAAGTTTGGCGACGAAAAATAAAGTTTTCTGAAAATTCAGCAAGCTGTTTTTACTTTGTCCGAGTCAAAAACGAGCCTTAAGCTTCACAAATTATTTCGACTTATCAAAATTATATTAGTATACTTTGATACGAAGCTAAGGACATATTATACGTAGAAAACGGATTTGAAACGACAAAGATATGCACGTTTTCATAAAGTTGCCGTAACTATTAATTTCTGAAAAACTATATTATTTTTACGTTACAAGTGTTACATTAGCTGTAACGACCATGTTTGAGGCTGCTTTTAACCATGATGTGAAACTTTTTGAAACGAATTGTCTTTTAATAAAATCAAGTTCACCGGCCATATTTTTCAAAACGACAAGCCGTTTGTATAGCGGAGTTGTAGTAAATTAATTACGGATGTTCAAACTTGGCCGAAACTCATTTTCTGCACAACAACTAGCCAAAATCACTATCTTTAACCCTTATTATCTTTATGTTCGAGACCTTTTGGACGAAAACTCCTGAACTGAAACTTCTAGATATCGATACAAACTTTCCTAAACAGTCGAGTTCGTTCTCTAACGATCGACGTACACCGTTTTACGACTAGTTTTCCAAAGCCATTTTTGTTAATTTCATGATATTTCCGACGACATTGTTTTGCGACGAAAAGTGAAAATTTCACCATAAATCATTATAAAACCATTGTAGGATGACATTTTGACGTAAAAACTTGTAAAGTCATTTTTGAGTGGTCAAGACGTCAAAAGAGTATTTTTTTTCGACGACAAGTAATATTATCAAAACTCGCAAATGGTATAAATAACATATGAAGTGCATGCATAACATTACATTGCAACTCATTACATATCATATCATTCGTAATAGGTCCCGGTTGACGCATTACATTATACCTCAGTGTACTCACTCTTGTCATCACACCAGTCTACCAAGTGAGTTCATAGCCCCACTTTTACTCTTTTAACTGTTTTACAAACTCTTGGGGGAGATACATGCTACATTTTAAATCGAACACATATGCTTTGAACTGTATGCTATATCCGAATGTTTTATTGTCACTAAGTATTTGCCATGTTCGAAGTCCCTACATCATGAACCATTAGTCACTTGCGAGTGAGCGCGAGTATAGTGAATAGGCCTATTGGAATTAACACTCCCGCTCCTATGGACCCATTTAGGGGAAATCGAGCGCACTATATTTGAATCATTAAGGTAAATTGGCAAATTACCTATTAGGGCGGCGATGAAACGATGATTACCAATTTTTATTGGTGCGATGTTTACGCTTTGGTGTCATGAACTTAGTGAAATAAATACGATTTTGTTTTTAACGATGAGTGTGAAACCATTTAACTCACACTACGATTATTGTGTTCAAACGAATTACTTAAACCTATGGATTTCACTCAACCTTTGTGTTGACCTTTTTAGCATGTTTATTCTCAGGTATCTAAGGCATTATCATCATGGCATGGTTAAGGAACCACCTTTTGAGTCGCGGCGTCGACTTACATTATTGTACATTATGGCACTTTCTTTTAAAACCATCGTTTGGACTTGTAATATATTTATATTTCCGCAAACTTTGTAAACTTTTGGGACCTATGTTGTAACTCTGATTATTTTATTAAATCAAACGATGTATTTTCCAAACGACACTTTAGGTCGTTTAATATAACTGTGATTGTGATGCTATGACAGTCAATCCCCAGGAATTCCATTCCGCTGCAAAACAGGTAATTTGGGGGTGTGACAGATTGGCATCAGAGCTTCGGTTATAGAGAACTAGGTTGCATCATTGACCCTAGACTATAACTACATCATCATAGCATCTCATCATTTCATCATAAGTGCATGTTCACTTTACATGCGGTTTTTACGTACATTTTTCGAGTTATTTACTTTCATTTCATATCGATTGTCACATGGATGCCTTTAAATGCCCATCCCATTATTCTTTCTTCATACTCTAATGTGGAGAATTCCTTGACATTCCCTATCATAATTTTTACATTCATTGACTCATCACCGATAACGTCGAATATTGAGATAAACCTTTAAGTACGGCAAGGTCACTCTCACTCCTTTGTTTCATCACTAACATGTCGAGTTACACGCTATTCACTCTAAGTCACTAAACCATCATACATTTGAAGCACTTACGACATCTCATAACCCATTTCTTAGAAAACCGTCGATTATTTTGAAAGAAAACCTCAAACTTATCATTTCTTATCACCTCTCTTTAGAGCGCATATTTTTAACATGGGATTTTGCTACGTCTCACATTTCCTCTTGTTTTGAAGAAGATATGGCACCGAAGAAAGCTACAGTTGAAATGACCCAAGCGGCTATTCAAAAGTTAGTGAATGATAGCATAGCTGATGCTTTAAGAGTCGAAAGGGAAACAGTGGCTGCTGCTGCTGCTGAGGCCGCGGCTGCTGCTGAAGCCGCTAGGCTAGCTGCTGCTACTGGAAATGCCGGAGGATCCGGAGTTAAGAGATGTTCGTACAAGGATTTCAAAAGTGGTGAGCCCACGAAGTTTAGGGGGACTGAAGGAGCCACGGCCATGGTACGATGGTTTGAAAAGTTGGAATCCGTGTTTTTGCTTTGTAATTGCCCGGATGATAGTAAGGTCAAATATGCTACAAGTACATTACTCGATGGAGCATTGTCGTGGTGGAATTCATATGCTCAACCGATTGGAATGGAGAATGCTTTCAAGCTTACTTGGGAGCAATTTAAGGGTTTGGTGACTAAGAAGTTTTGTCCTCGTACGGAAGTCAAAAAGTTGGAGACCGAGTTCTATGAACTAGTAACTATTGGGTACGATATTGACACTTACATTCGGAGATTCCAAGAATTGGCCGCGTTATGCCCGTCCATGGTTTCTGATAATGAGAAGTTGCTAGAGGATTTCATTGGGGGACTTCCCGAGGTGATTCAAGGAGATGTGACTTCGTTTGATCCACAAACAATCGAGGAAGCTATTAGGGTGACTCAAAAGCTCATGGCCCAGGTAGTGAAGAGAGGTAAGTACACCAACACCAACCAAAACAACAACCCCAACAACCGCACCAACTACCACAATAACCAAAACAACAACAACAACGACGATAACCAAATCAACAACAACAAAAGAAAATGGGAAAACGACCAAGGAGGTTATAACAACAACAACCAAAACCGCAACACTAACCATCAACAACAACAAAATAGAAGGCAAGAAGCGGGAATGGTTTATGTCGCTGCACCAATGAGAGGTAGAGGGTATGCTGGAACACACCCACTATGTAATCGATGTAATTTTCATCACTCGGGTCCTTGCCCTGCAAAGTGCCACAAATGCCAAACACCGGGACATCTAGCCAGGGATTGTAAAGGTAAAGCCGTAGTCACATGCTTCGGATGTGGGGAGCAAGGACACTATAGAAATCAATGTCCTCAAAACCAAGGTCAACCAGTTGAAGATGCTCATGGGAATGCATATATGTTAGGAGGAGGAGAAGCTCGTCATGGTCCCAACAACGCGGAAGACTGAAGAAGTTTGGAAGCTAACAGTCTTAATTTTCCTTATGTACTATGTCGTACTAAGTTTATGTTTTCCATCGTATCCGAATCTTTATAACTTAAGATGTACTACTTTTGCTAAACCACTTGTTGTAAAATATTCTCATCTGTCGTACTTTATTTTCTTTTCGATTTGTTATTACTTACGAGAATTTTACTTCTTTTTACTTTATCGACCATTTTAACGACACGGTTTAAATCCTTGTAAACATTGAGAGTTATAACAACTAAACCGAACGTCACGTCATCGTTCCTTAATTATACATAGCCTAGCTAACTATGTCTAATTCTGGAGGGATCACGTTATGTTGGGAGCAGTTATTTATAAATCTTAGTGCAAGCAAAATCTTCACATATTTCAAAGTCAAAGTGTTACTTATGAGAGATTCATCCGATATTTTCTTTACTACGATGTTTTATACGCTCTCAATCATCGATAACCGTAACGACACTTCTCCATGTCTTTTCTCCTCGTTATTCATCATAAACTCAAAAATTCGATAGACTAACACGAACTGAATTCAGGGACTGAATTCCTTTTTGGTTGGGAGAATGTGACAACCCGCAATTTCAGGTCATTTCTCGACACAATTTATGCCTCACAATTTCAACATTTATCGTAAACTTGGTTTACTTGTTTCAAATTCGCGTAACCTTTATGGTTTAGCGGCGAATTCATGATCATAACATCACGTACATTTCATATGGACTAAGATTAGTCTACATTTCATTGACATCATTTGCATCTCATTAGTTCATTCATGACATTTCATTTCACTTTAAACGCGTAATTTTTATATTTAATAAACGTTATCGCGTGAGTTATTATTTTGAATATTTAATCCGTTGCTTTCAAAAATGATCCCGACGTATTTTTAAACTTACATTTAGTTTATAAAAACTATATTTTTAGTTTTTATAGTGTTTTAAATTTATTTGGTACATAAATCGTTAAAGTTAAATTATTACGACGTTTTCTTAAAAATTATACGATAATTATTTTATCACACAAATTTCACAAGGAATGTATGTTTACAATTTTTATTATCTCAATACATTCTATTTTGATCTATTAAAAACTTACTTGTACCAAAAATCCACCATTTACCTTACAAGTGATTAATACTTACATATTTGCTTGCACCTTTTATCAAATATTACACAATTATATATATTTATACATTTAAAAAAAAAAAAAAAAGTAAAATATCTAAGTTCCTCCCCCCTTGGCCGACCAAGGGGGAGGTGACCATTAATTTGGGTATGGTTTGGCTTGATTGATAATAATTCATGCATTTACTTAAAGTCTTACTACACTTCATTTTCTCATTTCACTTCAATAATTTTACCAAGTGTTAGAAACATTTTCTCTCTTCTTTTGGTACTCCATAAAACCGGTCATCACATAGAGATCAAAGGGATCAACAATTTTCTCAAGATCAAGTGTTTTATCAATCTAGTTAATACTCTTTATAAGGTTTTGAAATAAAAACCAAGAGTGTTTAGGTTTAACCTTGTTACTTGCACCTCATCATATTCACTAGTAAGCATGTTTCTTTCATTTTTCATGTTTCCTTTTCATCTCATATGTATCTTTTCATTTTTGGTACAAACATGCAAGACATATGTGATTTATACCATTTTTCCATGATTTTAGAGTATATATATATATTTGGTCATCCTATAATTATCCCCTTGGTATTCTTTGGTCTTGATGGTGATTAGGAACCCATGACACCCTAAGAAGGTGTATGGTAGGATTAGATTAGCTTTGGAGTTGATTTGAAGGGATTAGAATAGGTTTTGTCCGAGAAAAACTATTTTCGATAACTATAAAAAGTGGTCTGTCCTTGTTTCATTTTTCTGGAAAATCCGACAGTAGGCACGACCTTTTGGCCTTGATATTTAGAAAATATACTTTAAAACGAATCCGTGGCCGCTTGAACGGATAAAAACGGAGTTATAACGAAGAAGTTATGAATTTTTAAAGTTTGGCGACGAAAAATAAAGTTTTCTGAAAATTCAGCAAGCTGTTTTTACTTTGTCCGAGTCAAAAACGAGCCTTAAGCTTTACAAATTATTTCGACTTATCAAAATTATATTAGTATACTTTGATACGAAGCTAAGGACATATTATACGTAGAAAACGGATTTGAAACGACAAAGATATGCACGTTTTCATAAAGTTGCCGTAACTATTAATTTCTGAAAAACTATATTATTTTTACGTTACAAGTGTTAAATTAGCTGTAACGACCATGTTTGAGGCTGCTTTTAACCATGATGTGAAACTTTTTGAAACGAATTGTCTTTTAATAAAATCAAGTTCACCGGCCATATTTTTCAAAACGACAAGCCGTTTGTATAGCGGAGTTGTAGTAAATTAATTACGGATGTTCAAACTTGGCCGAAACTCATTTTCTGCACAACAACTAGCCAAAATCGCTATCTTTAACCCTTATTATCTTTATGTTCGAGACCTTTTGGACGAAAACTCCTGAACTGAAACTTCTAGATATCGATACAAACTTTCCAAAACAGTCGAGTTCGTTCTCTAACGATCGACGTACACCGTTTTACGACTAGTTTTCCAAAGCCATTTTTGTTAATTTCATGATATTTCCGACGACATTGTTTTGCGACGAAAAGTGAAAATTTCACCATAAATCATTATAAAACCATTGTAGGATGACATTTTGACGTAAAAACTTGTAAAGTCATTTTTGAGTGGTCAAGACGTCAAAAGAGTATTTTTTTCGACGACAAGTAATATTATCAAAACTCGCAAATGGTATAAATAACATATGAAGTGCATGCATAACATTACATTGCAACTCATTACATATCATATCATTCGTAATAGGTCTCGGTTGACGCATTACATTATACCTCAGTGTACTCACTCTTGTCATCACACCAGTCTACCAAGTGAGTTCATAGCCCCACTTTTACTCTTTTAACTGTTTTACAAACTCTTGGGGGAGATACATGCTACATTTTAAATCGAACACATATGCTTTGAACTGTATGCTATATCCGAATGTTTTATTGTCACTAAGTATTTGCCATGTTCGAAGTCCCTACATCATGAACCATTAGTCACTTGCGAGTGAGCGCGAGTATAGTGAATAGGCCTATTGGAATTAACACTCCCGCTCCTATTGACCCATTTAGGGGAAATCGAGCGCACTATATTTGAATCATTAAGGTAAATTGGCAAATTACCTATTAGGGCGGCGATGAAACGATGATTACCAATTTTTATTGGTGCGATGTTTACGCTTTGGTCTCATGAACTTAGTGAAATAAATACGATTTTGTTTTTGACGATGAGTGTGAAACCATTTAACTCACACTACGATTATTGTGTTCAAACGAATTACTTAAACCTATGGATTTCACTCAACCTTTGTGTTGACCTTTTTAGCATGTTTATTCTCAGGTATCTAAGGCATTATCATCATGGCATGGTTAAGGAACCACCTTTTGAGTCGCGGCGTCGACTTACATTATTGTACATTATGGCACTTTCTTTTAAAACCATCGTTTGGACTTGTAATATATTTATATTTCCGCAAACTTTGTAAACTTTTGGGACCTATGTTGTAACTCTGATTATTTTATTAAATCAAACGATGTATTTTCCAAACGACACTTTAGGTCGTTCAATATAACTGTGATTGTGATGCTATGACAGTCAATCCCCAGGAATTCCATTCCGCTGCAAAACAGGTAATTTGGGGGTGTGACACTATCAACTGTCAGCAATCTATTCATGAAGCTGGATCACTTGATAGACCTCCAATGCTCACTTTTGGAAATTAAGTTCAACGGGCAAGATGATGTGTTATTGTTTGTGGAATTTGATTTTTTTTATTATAAAAATGGGATGATGGTGTTTGTGGGTGTTGATTTAGCGCTTTTGGGTGTTGTTGGGGTTTTAAAGATGGCCATGGGTGGTGGGAGTGGTGCCTCGTGATGGTGGAGTGGTGGAAGATAGTGGGTGAAGATGAAGAAGAAAGAATGTAGTTCATTTGGTGATGGTGAGGCTTACTAATTATATTAAGCTAATATTATTAAAGATATTTTATTTGCTAGTGGTAAGCTACACTGACTACTTTATCCTCAATGTTAGACTTAAAAGGACATAAATACCCTCTCGTGGACTGACATAACGAGAGTTAGTGGACCCCGTTAAAGGGAGGGACAAACGGAGCATAATGTTTGCCACTTAAGGACAAACGGTGCAATTTTTTTGGTCAAAGAACTAACGGCTGCAGTCAACGCAAACCAAAAGGATGAATGGTGTAATTATATTAATATATATATATATATATATATATATATATATATATATATATATATATATATATATATATATATATATATATACGTTTGAGTTATTATGAAAAGTTTCTTATAATGAAAAGAATGAGAAGGCATGTGGAGGTGACATGTGTCACCTTTGCCACATCATCATGCCACATCACCATACCCCACCCCCACCCCCCCCCCCCCAAAAAAAATTTCCCGCCAAAAATTTTTTTTTTGGGCAATATTTTTCCCGCCAAGAATTTCCCGCCAAATTTTTTTACCGCATCACCGTTATAAAGTTACTGCATCACAATCATGATTTTAGTGCATTCAAGTTATAAATTACTGCATCACAGTTATAAAGTTATTGCATCACAATCATGATTTTAGTGCATTAATGTTATAACCTTGATTTTAGTGCATCATAGTTGATGCATTTAACTATTAACTATGATGCAGTAACTTACAATAAAGATGCACCAAAACTTATTAGTGCGTTAAGGTTATAAGTTACTGTGTCATAATTATGACTTTAGTGCATTAAGGTTATAAATTACTGCATCACAGTTATAAAGTTATTGCATCACAATCATGATTTTAGTGCATCATAGTTGATGCACTGAACTATTAACTATGATGCAGTAACTTATAATAAAGATGCATCAAAACTTATTAGTGCATTAAGGTTATAAGTTACTGCATCACGGTTATAAATTTACTGCATCATAATCATTATTTCAGTGCATTAAGGTTATAAATTACTGCATCACAATTATGATTGCGATGCATTATTTTTATAACTGTGATGCAGTAATAAATTTTGGCGGGTTTTTTTTTTTGGCGGGGAAAATTTTTTTTTGCGCGGAGGGGGGGGGGTGGGTGGGTGGGTGGGTGGGGGTGACACATGTCACATGACATGGCATGGTGATGTGACAAAAGTGACACATGTCACCTCCACATGCCTTCTCATTCTTTTCATTATAAGAAATTTTTCATTTTAACCCTACCCTATATATATATATATATATATATATATATATATATATATATATATATATATATATATATAGAGAGAGAGAGAGAGAGAGAGAGAGAGAGAGATAGAGGAGAGTTAATGTGAGATCAAACTTAAAGTTGTAAAAATAAGATCTAGCCTAAAAACCACTAAAACATTTATAAATAACAATTTTAGCAATAATACATAAAAAAATAATATTTTAATACAAATTAACATTTTAGCAACTAATAACCAAATGATACATGAGTTTGGATTAGTGATACATTTGATGCACATTACACTAATAAATATTCCAAAACCTGATACACATTACACTTTTAAACAAAGTGTATCACCTAAGTTTGGTAAATTTTTTAAAAAAATCTATCAAAACTTTAACAACTTTATTGTAGTTAATAAAAAATTTATTTTTGTTGTAAAAAGAGTGTCACTTGTCAAATTTTAGTTAGATCTTATTTGATCTAGATTATATATATATATATACATACACACACACACACACACACACACACACACACACACATATATATATATATATATATATATATATATATATATATATATATATATATATATATATATATATATATATATATATATATATATATATATATATATATATATATATATATATATATATATATATATATATATATATATATATATATATATATATATATATATATATATATGTATAGGGGAGAGTTAACGTGAGATCAAACTTAAAGTTATAAAAATAAGATCTAGTCTAAAAAACTACTAAAACATTTATAAATAACAATTTTAACAATAATACACACAAAAATAATATTTTAATACAAATTAAAATTTTAGCAACTAATAACCAAATGATACATGAGTTTGGATTAGTGATACACCTGATACACATTACAATAATAAATATTCCAAAATCTGATACACATTACACTTCTAATCAAAGTGTATCACTTAGGTTTCGTAAATTTTTAAAAGAAATCTATTGAAACTTTAACAATTTTAGTTCTAGTTAATAAAAAATTTATTTTTGTTATAAGGAGAGTCTCGTTTGTCAAATTTTAGTTGGATCTCATTTTAACAACTTTAAGCTTGATCTTATTTGATTTAGATTCTATATATGTATATGTATATATATATGTATATGTATATGTATATATATATATATATATATATATATATATATATATATATATATATATATATATATATATATATATATATATATAGGGTGGGGTTAAAATGAAAAGATGCTAAAAATAAAAAGAATGAGAAGCCATCTCCACCGTTGGATTAGAATTGCATGATCAAAAATGCGGAGTGTCACTTTTGTAAATAATGCAAACTTGAAGGGCAAATATGTAGCAATAGAAAATACACTATATTCCTTATGTTACAAAACGATGTCGTTTCCTTTTTACCTAACATCACAAAACCAGTTTTCTTTTTCTCATTTTTTCCCTAATTTCACACACTTTCTCTCTCAATTTCATATAGTAAATTCACACACTAAATTCTGCAAAATTGTACTGCATCAAACCGTGGAATCATCGAAATGTTTTCACAAATCATAATCGTTACTGCATCACAAATCAGAAATCTTGTGTTAAAGATGTTGAATACAGATCTACCCCATCTTAAATGCCTCTGTAAGTTGATTTATGAAGCCTAAATTTGTTAGTGTATAATTTTTTAGTTTTGGTTTACTAAAATCTTGTTTTTTTCATCAATTTATGTTCGGTATTTGTAATATGATGAAATGGGCTATCAAATCTATTCAAGAGTGTGTGTTTATGTATGTTTATGATTGATGCATACAAGGTGTTTGATAAAATGTCTAAATGGGACTTTATGAATGTGGTGCACTAACTTGACATTCTGATGCATTTGTAATGAAATTGTGATGCGCTAAATTTGAACTGAGATGCAGTAGGTGTTTAGTTTTTTGCGTGTTCGGATGAAATAGACTAAAAGTAGGTTTTTTATGTGTGTAAAATTGTTTGTATGCTTGTTTGTATGTCTGATGCACTAGAATTTGAACTGACATGCAGTAGGTGTTTAGTTGTCACGTGTATGGATGAAATAGGCTAAGCGTAGGTTGTTTTATGTGTGTAAACTTGTTTGTATGTTTGATGCACTGGAATCTGAACTGAGATGCATTAGGTGTTCACTTGTTACGTGTAAGGAGAAGTAGACTATGCGTAAGTTGTTTTATGTGTGTACATGTGTTTGTATTCTTGGTTTTATGCTTAATGCACTGGAATCTGGACAGAGATACAGTAGGTGTTTAGTTTTTTCATGTAAGGATGAAGTAGGCTAAGCATAAGTTGTTTTATGTGTGTAAATGTGTTGGTATGTTAGGTTGTATGTGCGATGCACTAGAAAATGAGCTGAGATGCAGTAGGTGTTTAGTTGTCGGATGTAAGGATGAAATAGGCTAAGCGTAGTTTGTTTTATGTGTGTAAATTTGTTTGTATGCTTGGTTGTATGTCTGATGCACTGGAATCTGAATTGAGTTGCAGTAGGTGTATAGTTGTCGCGTGTAAGGATGAAATAGGCTAAGTGTAGGTTGTTTCTATGTATGTAAATGTGTTTGTATGCTTTGTTGTATGTGTGATGCAATGGAAAATGAATTGAGATGCAATAGGTGTTCATTTGTTGCGTGTAAGGATGAGATAATGTAAGTGTAGGTTGTTTTATGTGTGTAAACTTGTTTTTATGCTTGGTTATATGTCTGATGCATTGGAATCTGAGCTGAGATGCAGTAGGTGTTTAGTTGTCGCATGTAAGGATGAAGTGTCTAAGTGTAAGTTGTTTTATGTGTGTAAATGTGTTTGTATGCTTGGTTGTATGTGTGATGCATTAGAAAATGAACTGAGATGTAGTGGATGTTCAGTTGTCGTGTGTAAGGATGAAATAGACTAAGCATAGGTTGTTTTATGCGTGTAAATGTGTTTGTATGCTTGGTTGTATATGTGATGCACTAGAATTTGAACTCGGATTTAGTAGGTATTCAGTTATCACATGTAAGGATGAAATATGCTAAGCGTAGGTTGTTTTATGTGTGTAAATGTATTTGTATGCTTGGTTGTATATGTGATACACAAGAATTTGAACTGAGATGAAGTTGGTGTTCATATGTTTTAGAATGATGAAGTTATGCAATAGGTTCTTATATGTGGCATATAAGGTTAGATTAGGCCACGCGTAGGGCACATTACTTGTCGAAAAGTGTTTGTATATATGTTTGAAAATGTTTGTATGAATGATGCATTTGGGGTCATAAAGTGATGTAGTACGTACATGTTTGTGGCATATAAGGTAAGATTAGGTTAGACGCAATGTGTTTTATTTGTTTATAAGAGCATATTGTGTTTTACTTGTCGAAAAGTGGTTACGTGTGTACTTGTATGCATGATGTAGTTGCTGTAAAGAAGTGATATAGTAGGTTTTCATTTGTGGCACATAAGGTTCGATTAGGTCACACGTAGGGTGTTTTACTTGTTAAAAATTGATTGTGTGTGTATTTGTGTGCATGATGCAGTTGTTGTAAAGCAGTGATGCAATAAATTTTCATTTGTGTCACATAAGGTTCAACTAGGCCACGTGTATGGTGTTTTACTTGTCAAAAATTGTTTGTATAGGTGTTTGTATGCATGATGCAGCTGGTGTAATGCAGTGATGCATTATGTTTTTGTATGTGGCACACAAGCTACGTGCAGGGTGGTTTACGTGTCGTAAAGTGTCTTTGTGTGTGTGTTTGTATGCATGATGCAGTTGGTGTAATGCACTGATGCGGTAGGCTCTTGTCTGTTGCATATAAGGTTAGATTAGGTTATGCGCAGGGTGTTTTACGTATTGAAAAGTGTCTCCGTGTGTGTTTATATGCATGATTCAACTAGTGTAATGAAATGATGCAGTAGTGTGAACAATGCACTAGATTTAAACCGTGATGTTGTAGTTCCTCACTTGTCGCGGGTAAGGCTGAATTAGGCTACGTGCGTAAATGTGTTTGTATGTTTGGTTGTTTGTCCGACGCACTTGAATTTGAATTGTGATGCATTAAGTTTTTATTGATCTAATCATGTTATATTAAGTGTTTGATTGAAACTTAAATCATGTTTTCTTCTAGATCTGAACAAAATGCAGAAAAAAATCTATTAAAAACGTGTTTGACAAAATGTCTCAACTAGAATTTACAACTGCGATGCACTTATTTTACTTTGTGATGCAGTTATTGTGATGCTAATGCATTTATATTTCATATTATGATACAATAGGCTTTTGTTTTAACTGTGATGCAGTAGGTTATTTGTGCGATGCACTTGATTTTGAACTATGATGCAATAGGTTTTCAGTTTTCGTGTATAAGGATGTATTAGGTTAAGCGTAGGTTGTTTTATGTGCTTAAATGTGTTTGTATGTTTGGTTGTTTGTGAGATGCACTCGAATATGAACTGTGATGCAGTAGGTTTTGAGTTTCCGCGTATGAGATACTTATTCTACTGCATCACTGTGTTATTCTACTACATCACTCTGTTGTTGTACAGTTGCATCAAAATGTTTATAATATTATTGCATCACAATGGTGTTCAACCGCGTCACAATGTGTGAAAATGTATTTGTATATGCTATTTTATGCACGATGCACTGCTTAATTGTAGTGTATGCGATTTAGGTAGGCTACATGTAGATTTTTTTAGTTTTGGTTTACTAAAATAATGTTTTTTGATCAATTTAAGTTCATCATTCTAAATATGATGTAATAGGCTATCAAATATGTTGAAGAGTGTGTGTATGTGTATGTTTATGATCGCTGCACTTGGTTTTAAATTGTAATGCAATAGGTGCTTTGTTATCATGTGTATGGCTGACTTAGGGTACTTGTATGTTGTATTATGTTTAAAAATGAGTTTGTCTGCTTGGTTGTATGTATGATCTACTTGGTCTTAAACTGTTATGCAGTAGGTACTTAGTTGTCACTTATAAGAATGAATTAGATTACGTGTAGGTGACATTATCCGTTGAAATGTATTTACTTTCTTGGTTGTATGAACGATGCAATTGGGTATGAACTGTGATGCAGTAGGTTCACAATTGTCATGTACAAGGATCAGATTGGCTACGTGTAGGTTGCGTTATGTGCTTACTGTTGAACTGTGATGAAGTTGATGTGAAAAAGTGATTAGGAATGATGTACACAAGGTGTTTGTTAAAATGTCTTTGTGATATTTGATAACTGTGATGCAGTAATTTTAAATTGTGATGCATCAACTATTAGTCTGTCATTTATTCAGTGGAAAAGGCTTGTATGTGTAGCTGTATGCGTGATGCAACTCTTTTAAAATGTTGATGCAGTAAGTGTTTGTTTGTGGCAAATATATATCTAAAAGCTTATCTTTTTTAAGTGATGAGTATAAATTGCTTGTGTGTGTAATTGTATGTATGATGCAGTTGATTTGAAACTTTGATGCAGTAGGTGTTTGTTTGTGACTAATTTGAATTTATTAGCTAGTATTTTCGTTCTTTTATCAGGAAAAGGCTTGTATATTTAGTTGTAAGTTTGATGCAGCTGTTTTGAAATACTGATGCAGTTGGTATTTGTTTGTGTAAAATTATTAGCTTATTTTTTGGTTATTTATTAGTGAAATACGCTTGCATGTGTAGTTATATGTATGATGTAGCTGTTGTAGTAGGTTTTTGTTTGTGAAAAATACGAATCTATTAGCTAATACGGAGTATTTATGTTATTAGACACATATGTGATTGATTGTGACTTGTTGTTAGGTTGATTTAGCTTAGCTAGTGTTAGGTTTTTGTAGAATTAGTCGATATAGAGGTGTTGCTATATGGTATTTTATCCGCTGAGTTTGTAATTTCGACTGGATGCCGATGGATTAAACATACGCGTGCACATATATATGTTAGTTTATATGATTGTGATATATATTCTGTAGCTTTTTGTGAGGTTGATTTAGATGAGTTGATTTTAGGTAAGCATGGTTAGGTAGCAATTTTTCAGTGAATTTGTAATTTTTTCATGATATCGACATGTTGTTGGTGAAACACACCACGCGCATACTTGTAGACACATATTTTAATTGATACTATTTGTTGTTAATTTATGTTCATTAATTAGTTTATATGATTGTGATATATTGTAACTTGATAAGTTTGATGCATCCTTTGTATTATAGTAAAATGTTCATCTTGATGTATTCGGTTTTAACTACGAATGCATTTTATTTACACTTGTTTAGACTATTGGTGTGAAAGAGCATGCTGGTTTTTATATTTCCAATGATAATGAAATTATAACTTAGCGTACTGCATCTTTCCTTTATATAAGAATAATAACGTATATAACTACTGCATCAACACTTTAAGTTCACTGCATCACAATAATCTTATCAAGTTCATAGCGACATATTACTGCATCACATATTTCTTATCAAATGCTTACGTACTTATCATTGAATCAACACTTTATGCTCACTGTATCATAGTTAACTTATTACGTGCATACAGACTTATTACTGCATCACACTTAAACTACACTTCATTGTTGTTATTTCTCTTAATTTCATCTTCGATTTTTATCTAGTGTATCTTACAGTTTATATATACATTGTAATGCAATAAAATAACATGATGATGCACTAAAGTAATAAGAGGAGGACTAGTGTATGTGAAGAAAAAGAAGGCCATAATTCCAGGACATGTTCATTAAAATTGCCATCATCGAAGAAAAGCAAGCAACCAGTAGAACCGACAAGAGCTGGGCTTATAAGATCTCGTAAAGCTTAGAAGCATTATTTCAACATCCTTTTTTCCTTAATTCACAATAAGTATTGTATAGATATTAAAGAATTACTTACAAAACATGGTTTTTGTCCTATGATGTGTAGCATTTATTACCAAAAATCAATAGTGTTTCTGAAATAAACTTGGCATCAGTCTGTTTTATAAATAACAGTTACTGCATTATGTTATTTCTGTAGTGCATTATGATGCAGCAAAATATACATTTTGATGCAGTAAAATATTCATTATGATGCAGTAAAATAATACATAGATGCAGTAAAGTATTATTTTGATGCAGCAATATGATAACGTTGAGAAGCAACAATATTTATAACATTATGATCCATTAAATTAACATTACAGTAAAAATTATATTGCAGTAATATGATAACCTTCTGATGCAGTGGAACAATATTGTGATGCAGTATAATTTTATTTTGATTTAGTAGTATAATAATATTGCGTAACAACAATATGTATAACATTGTGATGTGGTAAATTGACATTGTGATGCAGTAAATTAACATAGTGATGCAGAAAAATTATATAGTGATTCACCAGTATGATAATATTGTGATGTAGTAAAATGATAACATTCTGATGCAGTAGAACAATATTGTGATGCAGTATGATTTTAAAAAAAATTATAAGATTGTGATACATTAGTTTATACATTGTGATGCATTAAAATTGCATCATTGTGATGCACTTGATGTACACATTACAATGCACCAGTTGTATACACTGTGATGCACCAGATGTATACATTGTGCATCTATGTTAATTTAGATATTAGCAGCAATCAAAAATACTTAATATTAAACAAACACTGTGTACAATACTTAGTATTAAACATTCAGTTATCCAAAGTATTACATCTAATGATATTTAAACATTTTCTTTTAATAATCCGCACTACATCCGAGAATCCTTGTTACACGTTCAATAATCCTTTCTACTATTCCGTCTTTCAACTTGAGTGTAGCATTTGGTATTAGAGGTTTGGAATTTACTGTTTGCATCTTGTTATATGCCTTTGCGCCTGCCAAGACTTCCGCCTTTTTCTTATTCATACTTGTAAGAATCATCTTTTCCGTGTACTTTTCTCACAGGAGATGGATTTGTCCTCTTTGACCTGCGCCTTCTTTCTTTAGCTATTCCTAAAAAAACACCATGACCCTTGTAAGTTACCATCGCCTCAATAATACCACGACCGTTGCGGTAAACATCTCATTCCATCTTTGGTGTTTATTCCTCATCAAGTAGTCAACATACATGTTTATCTGTGATATTTATAATAGAGTATAAAATTAATATCATGTTTTCATTGTGATGCACTAATTATAACACTATGATGCAGTAGAAAAAAAACCTAATCATCAATCAACTTTTACTTACCAGATCAACTGCATATTCTTCATATCTTATATGTTGTTTTCGTCTTCATTTCTACTTGTAACATGATCAAACAAAACCCATTATAAAACATCTACTGCGTCAATTCTTTACATCAATTGTATCCTACATACAAATACACACACAAGCACATTTCGACAAATAAAATACATTAGGCGCGACCTAATTGAAGCTTACATACCACAATAAACACCTAATGCATCACTTCTTCACAACAACTGCATCATGCATATAATTACACACACAACCTCTTTTCCACAAGTAATACACCCTACACATTACCTGGTCGAACCTTATATGATATAGATGAACACCTACTGCATCACTTCTTTACAGCAACTACATCATGCATACAAGAACACACGCAACAACTTTTCAACAAGTAAAACACAATATGCACTTATCAACAAATAAAACACACTGCGTCTAACCTAATCTAACCTCATATGCCACAAACATATACGTACTGCATCACTTCATGAGACCAAATGCATCATCCATACAGACATATATACAAACACTTTTTGACAAGTAATAAACCATACGCGTTGCCTAATCTAACCATATATGCAACATATAAGAACCTATTGCATCACTTCATCATTCTAAAACATATGAACACCTACTACATCTCAATTCAAATTCCAGTGTATCACATATACAACCAAGAATACAAACACATTTACACACATAAAAAAACCTATGCTTAGCCTATTTCATCCTTACACGTGACAACTGAACAAACACCTACTGCATCTCAATTCATTTTCCAGTGCATCACACATACAACCAAGCATACAAACACATTTACACACATAAAATAACCTATGCTTAGCCTATTTCATCCTTACACGTGACAAATAAACACCTACTGCATCTCAGTTCAGATTCCAATGCATCAGACATGCAACCAAGCATACAAATAAGTTTAAACACATAAAACAACATACGCTTAGCCTATTTCATCCTTATAGGCGACAATTGAACACCTACTGCATCTCAGTTCATTTTACAGTGCATCGCACATACAACCAACCATACAAACACATTTACACACATAAAACAACTTACACATAGCCTTCTTCATCCTTATATGCGACAACTAAACACCTACTGCATCTCATTTCAGAGTCCAGTGCATCAAGCATACAACCAAGCATACAAACAAGTTTAAACACATAAAACAACATACGCTTAGATTATTTCATCCTTACATGCGACAACTAAACACCTACTGCATATCAGTTCATTTTCTAATGCATCACACATACAACCAAGCATACAAACACATTTACACACATAAAACAGCCTACGCTTAGCATATTTCATCCTTACACGTGACAAATAAACATCTACTGCATCTCAGTTCATATTCCAGTGCATCAGACATACAACCAAGCATACAAACAAGTTTACACACATAAAACAACCTACGCTTAGCCTATTTCATCCTTACACGTGACAACTGAACACCTACTGCATCTCAGTTCATTTTCCAGTGCATCGCACATACAAACAAGCATAAAAACACATTTACACACATAAAACAACTTACACTTAGCCTACTTCATCCTTATATACGACAACTAAACACCTACTGCATCTCAGTTCAAATTCCAGTGCATCAGGCATAAAACCAATCTTAAAAACAAGTTTACATACATAAAACAACCTACGCTTAGATAATTACATCCTTATTGATAACGCTACACGCGTCGTTCGGGGTCAAAGGAACTTCCTTTTCTTCGAGCAAGTTTTATAACACCCTAGGCAGTGAACCTAATCATTGTAGTGTAGTAATTAGGGTAAGCCACGGGTATTGATATCGTTCTCTAGGGGAATAGGAATGCTAGTAGGGAGTTACTACGCTAAGGTTAAGGTTGAGGAAGATTATTTTTTTATCTTTTTATATTTTATGAAAAATGGAAAGGTACGAATCTCGGGTATTGGATTTGGGGGGTTGGTATTTCTACCGATTACTCTACTATTATCTAATTATCTAAACTAAGGTTGTGGGAGTCTATGTCTAATTAATGTGTGCTCGTATGATAGTTTAAAGATGTGTTTACTTAGTTTGTATTACTCCTTAATTATCTCCTATTGATGGTTGAGTGTCACGTCTTATTCCTAGTTGTGTTGTGTGTCTAAAGTTGTAGGGTATGCGTTTCTCCCTAACTCTTTGAACTTACCAAAGGGTCTTGTCTACAAACCCACTAGAGATTATAAACTCCTACTCTAAGGCGCTCTTTGGATGGTTTAGCCTACAATTACTCAGGTAATTATACTCTAAGGTTCACAAAGATGAATCAAGCATTAAGTACACAACGAATGACCTATCGCATTACTAGATCATTAATCAACTAAGATAAGAAACAACCAATCAATATTTAATAATTAAGTTTCATACTTCCTAAGCAAACACACAAATAAATTAGCCGGACATGGAGAACATGCAAGCATACACACAAATAATCAAAGACATAATTGAATTAATGAAGTAAAGACTTATCTTGATGTAAGATAGGGTTTAAAACCCTAAAATACTGTACATGACACCTTAGGTTCGGTTTTAGGTTTTTACTCCAAAGACTCTCCACACAAAGACTGAAAAATTCGGATTCTATATATAAGATTACAATTGCGACGGCGTCACCTTATGTTTAGTGACGCCGTCGTGTCGCCGCCATTAGGGTTTCGTCTTGGCCACGTTAACCTTGCGACGGTGTCACCTTATGTCCGTGACGCCGTCCTCTTCAGCTTCTGACGTCGTCTGGATTGCATCTAGGCCGTCTGAGTAGCGAAGGCCTACTCTTTCACAACTAGACGCCGTCTCTTGAAAATACGAGTTTTGGGTTCTGGCCCGTCACAATAATTTTGGGACGGCGTCGCCAATAGCACCTGACGCCGTCGCCTTCTACTTTCAGCAACTGTGAGTGTCTCGATTTCGACTTTGGCCATTTTCTTCATATATCCGCGCCTTTTCGTTCAAATAAGTGCCATTCCAGCATTTTGCCTTCACGAGACCTAAAAAGTGAAAAGGAACGATATTAAGCAATAACGGATACAAAAGTGATCAAATAAGGACTTAAACGACCCCTCAAAATGGTACCTTTTAAAACCTTATCAAATATCCCTACACTTGTTATTTGCTTGTCCTCAAGCAAATGTGCTTTTAGCCAATTAATTTATAAGTTAGGGGTCATGAAGCATTAATTCAAAACGGTCCACAACACATATAAGCCCCGCAAAAGTCATAACAAGCACGAAAATTACATACTAGCACCTCTCATGGGGTGTTTGGATACTCACATCTCTCTCGGGTGTATATATGAAATATAACAATATAGGAAATGGAAGATAAACACTCATTAACCGGTCCTAGTACATAGATTACCATAGGCTTGAGAATAGATCAAACCTCCATCACTTTGGCGTAAGCACCTAGGAAAGACTATCAAAGAGGTCTTTAAAGGGTTGTAACGTTAGGCTTACGGTAGGGAAACAAGGGTTTGGTGGGATAGGCTATTTAGTGGTGGTAAGTCAAAAATCTCTATGTTAAATGCATATGAAGAATGGCGTTGCTAAGCCAAGCCTCGACACTCTAAACTCTAGATAACTGAAATAAACAAACATAAATTTAAATGATAGATGTAGGATGGTAGCCCGTATGTTTTTTTTTTTTTTTTTTTTTTTTTTTTTTTTTTTTTTTTCATACACTTTTACTCTACCATCCTTTATGATAACATCAAAATGATAGGGATTTATAGGCACATCCCTACACTTGAGTTTTTATTACTCTAACACTAATTTGACCCGAATTGAAAAGATCAAAACACTTGGGGTACATTATTACGCAAACAAAGGGAATTTGAATTTAACGTTCCCTTCATGTCATTTCATAAACTTTAACTTTTCCCATGAATCCCAATCATCCCAAAACTGTATACAAAGGATATGACTCGACTTAGCAACTTATGCAAGCAACTAGATAATTGAACTAAGGGTTTAGGGTGATAACAAACATTTGCACTAAAAGTGAGTGCATAAGGGGTAGGCTAAGGCGATTTGGGTGTATATTTGGGGGTGGGGTGTAAACAATGCTCTTCATTGATATTCCGGAAAAACCGAAACATCACGAGAACCGCGAAAAGGATAGGCTCTGAGGGGTTAACTAAGGGTATCGTGTACTAAAAATGAGTACAACGCAAAGGGTGTGGGGGAATTACTCAACCGAAGTGGAAGAAGTAATTATATTACAGGTATCAAACAAGGGTTATCCTAATGCCTCTTATCATTTAGTTATTCCTAACTACACAAGTGTAGCCTCACTTGCGATCTCGGAATGCATCACAAAACAAGTTCTAGAATCTATTATACTACCGGTTCACACTCTAAGCATTAAAGATGAATGCTTTTAATTCCTACTAATCTAAGGGCGATCCTCACATTTTGGGTGGAATTTGGGTGGTAAGGGTTTTTGTGCTAGTCATGCAACTTCCTATCCGTGAGACGCTTTTGTTAAGACTAATGGCCCACTCCTATATGTCATGAAAAATTTTAAATTTGGTGCCAAAATTACCCTAACCGACATTTTCTCATGGTTTATTACACAATCACAATTGGACAAAGCAAATAGTCAAGGATAAGCATAGTTTCAAAGTTCCCGTTTTATTTTCCCTCCCTACACTTAAACTGAACATTGTCCCCAATGTTCCCCAAAAGTATCAAAGTTATGATAAAAGAAGGTAATTAAAAACGAAAGAAACTAATACTCCCCTGATTAGCTCGGTAGGATCCGTGTAAAGTGGTGGTTAAATTCTTTTCAAGAAGAATTATTGCGTGAAAAGCTCCTTCCAATCTTATGTAACTTCTTCTTGACAAACTAAACCTGCACACTTGAAGAAAACAAACGAAACCTTCGCGTAAAATCGGCGGTAATAATATATATAAGACTCGATTTAAACTAGGATATAATGCTTGTGGAATGGATGTTTACAGAATTTCTAAGAAAATTAAGACCTGGAAAATTCCAAAAATTTATAAGTAGCTCAGAAAACGAGAAAAAGTAATCTGATGTTCTTACTCCTTCCTGACGCCGTCAGGTTGCAATCCTGACGCCGTCAGGTTATCCTGACAAAAACTGGTCTGCGATTTTCTGGAAAAAATTCTGGAAAATTTACATCTTTAGAATCTGGAAAAATTTCTGCAAAACATCCATTATGACTCGATACAAGCATTTGACTCGAACAAACAAACATAAATATCTTTTAGTTAATTGTTATTCTCATGTTTACGTTTCTTTTGAAAATGTGTGTAATCCTCCCTACACTTATCCCTTATGTAAAATACCTTTATATGCAATTAAGACGAGGTTAAAAACAAAATAAAGCATTTTTACAAATTTAAACATGAGGATAAACAATTAATAAAAGATATAAGACACTAACAAGCAAACAATTAAGCATGGGTTGCCTCCCACGAAGCGCTTTTCTTTATTAAAGAGTCTTGTAGCTAGACTCGTAGTCGTGCTCCTACGTACCGATATACGTAAGTCTATCCTCAACAATGTCGTAAGGATCAAACTTATCATTCAAGTTCCTAGTAGTACGTTCGGTTAAATATGCCTTTTCAAACATCTCACCATCGGGATCATAGATTTGTATCCTAATGTGCCACCTTCCATTACCATCACTAGGCGGTCTATTCCAATTCCACATGTGTTCGGATTTCTCAACTATCCACTTATTCATGACAAGGTTAACGGGTAAGCTTCCTAGGAACTCGGTCATCTTCCTAAATACTAAGGCGTCCTCGAACGGGTTCACTTCTATGTCCCTAGCCATTTCTTGTTCTTGGAAAGTTGCTGCACTAGCAAAGGCCTTATCTAGGTAAAAAGGTCTTTGGGGGCCTATGATGTTCTTATCAATCCAAGGTCCATATCGAGAAGGCTCTCTATCCAACCCTATCTCTTGTGGGATTTCCTCATCCTTATAGTATGTATGCTTTTTAACATCGTAAACGGATCTAGCACTCCCCTCTCCTACCACTATTTTGGACATCTTACAATCGATGATGGCACTAGCGGTAGCTAAAAATCCTCTTCCAACTAGTAATGGGCATGTCGGGTCCTTATTCATGTCTAGTACATGAAAGTCGGCCAAAAGAGTCAACTCTCCTACATGTACTACCATGTCCTTTATTATTCCTACCGGACGTGCTATACTACCGTCCGCTAGACCTAAGATAGTTTCCGTTGGTTCAATTTTACCTAGGTTGAGGCTTCTATGAAGGGACAACGGAACGAGATTGATGCATGATCCTAAATCGGCTAGAGCATCGAGTGGCTTGGAAGTTCCAAGTCTACACGGAAGAGTGAATAGCCCGGGATCGTCTAACTTCTTAGGTAAGTTGTTTCGCACAAAGGCGGACCCATGTTTTCCAAGCCTAAGTTCTAACTCATATTTTTCTTTTAAAGCATTATAATAAGGTGCATGAGCTAAGACTTCAAGAATCGGTTTTTCTTGATGGAGTTCCTTGTACTCCTCCTCTAAACTAGGTTTGGATTCTTGGCTGACGGGTTTCTCAAGAGTAGGCTTTACCAAAGGTGCCGGGCCTTGGTATCTCTTGGATGACTTGGAACCCTTTTTGATAGCATTTACCGAGTGAACCGTTGGGTGAGAGGGGCATGGATGTGCACTCTCCCATGGTGAACTGGAACATGAAGTCGATGCAATCGAATTCACTTTTGGGTTCTTAATGGTATCACTTGGGAGTGCTCCAACTTCCCGCTCATTGAAGGCTTTTAAGAGGGCATCAAGCTTGGTTGTCATCTCGCTCTGTTTTTGCTTAAAATCGGCTTCAAGCTTATTCAATCGAGTTTCTTGGGATGACAAAAATCTAGATGCAATTGCCTCAAGATTAGTGGGGTTCCCGGTATTAGAAGAATTGAACCTATTAGGCGAACTAGATGAGCTTTGGGGTGTGCTTGAGTTTTGGTTCCACTTAAGATTAGGGTGATTTCTCCATGAGGGGTTGTATGAGTTTCCTAAGTTGTTTTGTTCGGGTTTGAAAGTGTACCACTTCTCTCCCGCTCCGTCGGTACGTATGGAGGCGTAGTCTGCAAAAGCTTGTTCGGAGAGCCTTGTGCAATCACGAGTGTCATGGGGACCACTGCATAACTCACAAGGTAGAGTGATTTGATTCACTTGTCGTGAGGACTTAGGATTTTTGTAGGAACTCATGAGGAATTTAACTTGATCTTCAAGTTCGATCATCCTACGGTCGGGAGGAGGCAAGGAGATTGCCTTACAGTTTTGGGCAGCTCACGGGGGTCATCCCAACTTTCGTTGTCATAGAGGGCGAGGTCCTCTATTATTTCCCATGATTCTTCTGCGGTGAGATCACTAAGTTTTCCACCGGCCGCTTGGTCAATGGATCGCTTAGTGGGAAAGTTGACATGATCATAAAAGATTTGGACTTGGAGCCAAAGATCAATGCCGTGATGAGGGACTTTATGAAGTAAGTCCTTGAATCGGGTCCATGCTTCGTAGAGAGATTCACCTTGACGTTGTTGGAACATCAAGATGTCATTCCTAAGCTTAGTGGTTCTCCCCAGTGGGAAAAATTGAGCAAGGAAGCGAGAAGTAAGATCATCCCAACTTGAGATGGAGCCGGCGGGAAGTCGCTCAAGCCAATTACTAGCTTGGTCCCATAGAGAGAATTGGAAGAGATGCAGGCGCGTGGTCTCCCGAGTAGTAGCATCAAGGTTGATGGAATCGACGATTTTGAGAAAATCCCTCAGATGCTGATTTGGATCTTCGGAACGAAGTCCATGGAATGCACATCCGTTTTGCACCAACCGGATGGTGTCGGATCGCAGGGCCGTAGTTTGGGCTTGGTCGGGAAGCTCAATGGTGTTCCTATAGCCTAGGTGGCTTGGTCTCGAGTATTCACCAAGAGTACGGGCTCTTGGCGGGTCATTTGGTGGTGGGTTGATGAATGGTAGTGGGTTATCACCTTCCATGATGAAAAGTGATGAGGTTACGAACAAAGGTCACGAAGAAGAGGGATAGACTAAGAGAAATCTAAAAATGAGAAAAAAATTTACTTGATAGGAATCAAGCAAAGAAACCTAAACGAGGTGGACTACTAACTAGCTATTCTATTCCCCGGCAGCGGCGCCAAAAACTTGATAACGCTACACGCGTCGTTCGGGGTCAAAGGAACTTCCTTTTCTTCGAGCAAGTTTTATAACACCCTAGGCAGTGAACCTAATCGTTGTAGTGTAGTAATTAGGGTAAGCCACGGGTATTGATATCGTTCTCTAGGGGAATAGGAATGCTAGTAGGGAGTTACTACGCTAAGGTTAAGGTTGAGGAAGATTATTTTTTATCTTTTTATATTTTATGAAAAATGGAAAGGTACGAATCTCGGGTATTGGATTTGGGGGGTTGGTATTTCTACCGATTACTCTACTATTATCTAATTATCTAAACTAAGGTTGTGGGAGTCTATGTCTAATTAATGTGTGCTCGTATGATAGTTTAAAGATGTGTTTACTTAGTTTGTATTACTCCTTAATTATCTCCTATTGATGGTTGAGTGTCACGTCTTATTCCTAGTTGCGTTGTGTGTCTAAAGTTGTAGGGTATGCGTTTCTCCCTAACTCTTCGAACTTACCAAAGGGTCTTGTCTACAAACCCACTAGAGATTATAAACTCCTACTCTAAGGCGCTCTTTGGATGGTTTAGCCTACAATTACTCAGGTAATTATACTCTAAGGTTCACAAAGATGAATCGAGCATTAAGTACACAACGAATGACCTATCGCATTACTAGATCATTAATCAACTAAGATAAGAAACAACCAATCAATATTTAATAATTAAGTTTCATACTTCCTAAGCAAACACACAAATAAATTAGCCGGACATGGAGAACATGCAAGCATACACACAAATAATCAAAGACATAATTGAATTAATGAAGTAAAGACTTATCTTGATGTAAGATAGGGTTTAAAAAAAATACTGTACAAGACACCTTAGGTTCGGTTTTAGGTTTTTACTCCAAAGACTCTCCACACAAAGACTGAAAAATTCGGATTCTATATATAAGATTACAATTGCGACGGCGTCACCTTATGTTTAGTGACGCCGTCGTGTCGCCGCCATTAGGGTTTCGTCTTGGCCACGTTAACCTTGCGACGGCGTCACCTTATGTCCGTGACGCCGTCCTCTTCAGCTTCTGACGTCGTCTGGATTGCATCTAGGCCGTCTGAGTAGCGACGGCCTACTCTTTCACAACTAGACGCCGTCTCTTGAAAATACGAGTTTTGGGTTCTGGCCCGTCACAATAATTTTGGGACGGCGTCGCCAATAGCACCTGACGCCGTCGCCTTCTACTTTCAGCAACTGTGAGTGTCTCGATTTCGACTTTGGCCATTTTCTTCATATATTCGCGCCTTTTCGTCCAAATAAGTGCCATTCCAGCATTTTGCCTTCACGAGACCTAAAAAGTGAAAAGGAACGATATTAAGCAATAACGGATACAAAAGTGATCAAATAAGGACTTAAACGACCCCTCAAAATGGTACCTTTTAAAACCTTCTCACTTATACACGACAATTGAACACCTACTGCATCTCAATTCATTTTCCAATGCATCGCACATACAACCAAGCATACAAACACAATTACACACATAAAACAACCTATTCTTAGCCTATTTCATCCTTGAACGCGACAAATAAACATCTACTACATCTCAGTTCAGATTCCAATGCATTAGATATACAACCAAGCATATAAACAAGTTTAGACACATAAAACAACATACGCTTAGCCTATTTCATCCTTACAGGCGACAACTGAACACCTACTGCATCTTAGTTCATTTTCCAGTGCATCGCACATACAACCAAGCATAAAATCACATTTATACATGTAAAAGAACTTACGCTTAGCCTACTTCATCCTTATATGCGACAACTAAACACCTACTGCATCTCAGTTCAGATTCCAGTGCATCAGGCATACAACCAAGCATACAAACAAGTTTACACACATACGCTTAGATTATTTCATCCTTACATGTGATAACTGAACACCTACCTACTGCATATCAGTTCATTTTCTAATGCATCACACATACAACCAAGCATACAAACACATTTACACACATAAAACAACCTACACTTAGCCTATTTCATCCTTACACGTGTCAAACAAACATCTACTGCATCTTAGTTTAGATTCTAGTGCATCAGACATACAACCAAGCATTCAAACAAGTTTACACACATAAAACAACCTACGCTTAGCCTATTTCATCCTTACACGCGACAACTGAACACATACTGCATCTCAGTTCATTTTCCAGTGCATCGCACATACAAACAAGCATAAAACAAATTTACACACATAAAAAAACTTACGCTTAGCCTACTTCATCCTTATATACGACGACTAAAAACCTACTACATCTCAGTTCAAATTCCAGTGCATCAGGCATACAACCAATCATAAAAACAAGTTTATATACATAAAACAACCTACGCTTAGATTATTTCATCCTTATACACGATAATTGAACACCAACTGCATCTTAATTCATTTTCCATTGCATCACACATACAACCAAGCATACAAACACATTTACACACATAAAACAACCTACGCTTAGCCTATTTCATCCTTGCATGTGACAAATAAACATCTACTACATCTCAGTTCAGATTCCAATGCATTAGACATACAACCAAGCATATAAACAAGTTTACACACATAAAACAACCTACGCTTAGCCTATTTCATCTTTACACATGACAACTGAATACCTACTGCATCTCAATTCATTTTCTAGTGCATCACACATACAACCAAGCATAAAAACACATTTACCCACATAAAACATCTTACGCTTAGCCTACTTCATCCTTATATGCAACAACTAAACACCTACTGCATCTCAATTCAGATTCCATTGCATTAGGCATACAACCAAGCATACAAACAAGTTTAGACACATAAAAGATACAAACACAATAACCTACTGCATCACAATAAAAGTTAAAACCTATTGCATTATACTATGAAATACAACTGCAAGGATGAACAACTACTGCATCACATTACGAAATTAGTGCATCGCAGTACAAAACTGGTGCATCATAGTTATACAATATCATGTAGACATTTTATCAAACACCTGGTGTGCACATTTCATATGCACGGTTTTAATCTCATTTTTTCTCAATAACACACTGAATCATTATTTTAAATCAACTAAATACACTAAAAATTGGCAAAAACATATTCGAATTAAAACAAATTAAATTAACCAAAAAAATTGAAAAAAAAAACATATTAATCTTACCATCATTATTGTATATGTTTCATCTCAAAATCACATTGAAGAAGAATATCACGGTGGAGAAGACTATTACGATCGAAGGAGAAGAAGAAATCACGGTGGAGAAGACTATCACGATTTAAGGAGAAGAAGAAATCATGATGGAGAAGAATACCGTGTGTGTATTTTTTAGATGCATAAGAAGAGATAAGAAAAAGGATAAAGGAAGACTGTATTTACCCTAGTAGAAAACGAAGGTGATGACGGTGGAGATCACGGTGGTGATGACAGTGGAGAAAGGTGGTTTCAGAGGGAGAAGAAGAGAGGAGATACGTAACAGATGAGAAGAACCGTGAAAAAATAAGAAAAAAAAGCTTATATACTTTCTATTTTATGGTAAAATGACCAAAACGCCCTTGAGAGAAAAAAAAAGGAGGGGTGGAGATGGGACACATGGCGCATTGTGGTGGCTTCTCATTCTTTTCATTTTAAACATCTTTTCATAATAACCCAAACCTATATATATATATATATATATATATATATATATGTTGGATCGATATACTTTAATCAAACTAAACTAGCTTGTTAAGGTTTAATAACCTTGGATAAATCCTAAGTTATTAACAAAGAAACACTGAGCAATCTTTATTAAGTACGCGGAATTTACTTAACAAAGCTAAGAAGAAAACTTTATTAACAAACTCTAAATCTGCTTATTATGCAGATACTCTAATACAACTCTAAGATATTCGAACTTTTCTCTAAACTCTTAATTCGTAAACTCTAAAACTCTTTTTCTGAAATCGTACCTCTAATGCCAATCTAGGAGTCCTTTTATAGGCTCAAGGATATCCTAGTCGGTTTACAATTGATAACCTTGTACGACAAGTAATCTAAACATGGAATACAATACTTTCCATAAACGAATATAACAGTTCTTCTGTCCTAGCAGTACTTTGACTTCACCTTGCAGTACTTTGACTTTATCTTTAGCAGTACTTTGACTCTTTGACTTCTTCCAGTACTTTGCAGCTTACAGTACTTTCATATCTTCAGTACTTTGATGTCTTCAGCACTTTCATATCCCAACAATCCTCCCCTAACTTGAATTCTACTTGCTTGACTTCAAGTTCCTTTGTGAATATATCTTTAACAGCTTCATCTTTAAAATGGATTGTTCTTTAGTCTTTAGATTATATCTCTGTAAAATCTGTGCTTTTGTCAAAGTTTCTCTTAGAATTGTTTCCTTACAGCAGCATTCAGCAATCTCCCTCTTTTCAGCAACACAGCAACATATGACAATGTGTACAATAATTTAAGTTTAAGTTGCATACTATTCTCATCACATCTAAGTGAATCATTGAAAATTCAATGGATTTAGAACTCTTTACCAAAGCCATTATCTTTGGAGTAGCCAAATGTTTTGGTGTGTAAGACCATGGTACATTGATAACCATATGATTTTTAGCAAATCACCAGCTATCAACAGATTTGTTTTGTCTTTACAAAAAGCTGTACCCTTCTGGACTAGTTAGTTCTTTTATCTAATGGTGAACTAATTACCAAAAAATGGTTTTTCCACAGCCTTTACCACAAGCCATTTCTTGTGGGCTAGCCAACTCTTCACATTACTGATATGGTGAGTTGATGACCATCCAACTTATTAGCAAGTTGTCAACTAAAAACGGATTTGATATATCTTTACCAGAGCCGTTTGCTCATGGATTAGCCAATCCTTTTGTAACCATGGTGGATTGATAACCTATTGATGTTATCATCACAAAAACCATTTATTCAACCTTTACTTCAAAAATATTTATTATTTAGCAAAAAGGTTCATCTAAACTTCATTTAACTGGTTAATTCAGCAAACAGTACTTTGATGAAAATACTGTCTGACTAGCAGTACTTTGAATAAAAGTACTGATATATCAAAAAGTAATTATTCAAATAATATTCATACCAGTTAAAGATCATTCTCAGCAATGGTAGTCCAGTCTATAAACAAATTGATCACCATGCAAGCAGTTTCATCATCCTCTTCTACTTCCATCCCATGCTCTAGCATTCTTCTCATTAGATCAACTGTAAGAGGGTATCTTTGTTCTGCAAACATGTGAATCATTGTTCCATTTTCTAGCTCCAAGACATGAACTCTAGATTCTTCAAAGAATCTCCAGCAAACTATTTCCCAGTTTTCTTGATCCTTCCAAATATCATCAGTACTTTCTTCATCAGTTTCCCACATAGTTATGAGATCCCCATGTAAAACCAATCCAATCCCTTCTAATGGATTTTCTTCAAAATAAGTTTTCACAACATGATATAATTAGAATAGATCTACTCTGTCTATGATATGTAGCAAGTCCCATAGCCTTTTAAAAACTCTGAAACTTTTATCTTCTTTGTGAAAAACCATGTAATCTCCATTCTTAGATTTCTCAACTTTGAAAGCACTGATCTTTGATCTGTTCATCTTCATGTCATTATCTTCCTTGGTATAATCAAAATCTACTATTCTGAGATAATTCTTCAATTCATCAACAGTCTCAGATCTTAATTCAACCTTCTCTTTCTTTGAAAACTGAACATCTGTAGCTTCAGTTTTTCTTTTCCTCTTTAAGCTTTTCTTCCTTTCAGCTTCAGTCCAGTAAGCTTCTTCTCTAAAATCTTTAATGCCTGCAACATCTTTCTTATAAGCTTCTCTCTCAGCATCATATAATCTCTTCATATCCACATAATTTAGCTTTTGCAATCCTTTAAATCCTCTGACTTTTAAGTATGCCATCATTGCATTCCTTTCTTTAGCCAAATTAGGTCTTCTTGACATGAATCTAACAGGTGTTGGAGACTGTAAAGGTTCAACAGTTTCAGCATCCAATTCATCTTGCACCTTTTGAGCTGCTTCTCTATTTAGAGCTTCTTGAGCTTCTTGTTCTTCTCTATCTTTAGCATCTAACTCTTCTTGAACTTTTCTAGCTGCAGCTTCATTCCTTGCAACTTCAAATGCTCTAAGTTCTGCCAAAGTAAGTTTCTTCTTCTTAACTTCAACCAACACACCTTTTCCCTTGTCTTTTGGATCAATTGCAGGTTGATCAGTTCTTGGTTGTTCTTCATCTTGTGCTTCTCTAATAGTAACTCCTCCTCTTGGTTGTGACAGATCAAGAATTGTAGCAACTAATTCATCATCACTTGGTGAATGAATGGGTTTAAATCTAGGTTCCTCCTCTTCCTCTATAACAACAGTAGAAGGACCAGCTTCTTCTTCAAAATTCAAAACCCTTGGAGTTATTGGTGTTATAACATCTGGTCTAGATGTAGATAGAAACTCAGTACTTTGATGTTCAGTACTTTGAAACTCAGTACTTTGATCATCAGTACCTTGAACTTGTACTTCTTCTTCTTCCTCAGAAAAATCTTCTTTCTTCTTCAAAACATCTTCTTCAGATTCTTTTGTCTTCATAACATCTTCTTTCAAATTTTCTTTGTCTAAATTCCTCCCCAAGTTGACAGAAGATGATTTAGGAACCTGCTTCCTTTTCAATTCCTTACGAAGTGCTTTACGACGTTTATTCTCCTCCTTTACCCATAAATTGAAACCTTGAATATAGGGTTTAACAAAATTTCTTAACCAGAAGTAGTTTCGCTTTAACTTCCTAATAGTCTTAGCTTGACGCTCAACAGTCTTGTTCAATCGAGCTAGTGCCCTGGTTAAAGCATAGTTGTCCATAGGTAAAGCTTCATGAGGTATAGTAGGAGCATCACTTTGAACTTGTGAATGTTCCTCTGAACCAGAAACAAATGGTTGAGGAGATGGAGTAGGTGTTCTCTCAATCTCTGCTTGAACCTCAGGACTTGGAGAAACATCACCCTGTAGAGATGCAGTACCTTCACGAGAAGCAGTACTTGCAGATGCAGTACCTTGTGAAGCAGCACTTTGTGAAGCAGTACCCTGTGCAGAAGCAGTACCTTCACTTTCTTCATCCTCTTCAGCTCGTACAGCGTGAACAACCTCCATCATGGAAGTAGTTAAGGGAATATCCCCACCTCTGAATAAATCACTGCGCCTAGCCATGAATGTATAGATTTTGGCTTGTTGCACAATGACAGGTAATAAGGCAGTAGGTTTAGGAATATCAGCCAATTGTTTGTTTAGAAAAACCTGTATAAATCTTGGGTACATCAACCAAGTAGCCCCAGACGATATATGAGAGAGCATTCCATCCAAAATAAGCCGTGAAAAGTTAAATACTCTGTCCGTAGCTAAACCAACCACCGCAGATGCAATATTTGAACCAAACTGCTCCCAAGAAGTGCTTTTAGAACTTATGCAATGGAGCAAGACATGGATCAAAAACTTCCATTGAGGACAGAATAAGGCCTTCTTAAAAGTTTGTTCAGTCAAAGAACCTTCATAACCCAGATTGCTAAAAGTATCCCAAATCAGTTGCTTTTCAAATCTAATAGCCCCAGCTTCATCTTCAAATAATAAATCTGCGCGAATAGAAGCTTCAGTAATCTTAATAGTCTTTCCAGCAACTAAGGATCTAATATAATATTCATCCTCCTCCATATTCTCTCTAGCATTAGCCCAAAATTCTTGAATCCAAGGCTCTAT
The DNA here is from genome assembly GCA_019973895.1 of Chrysanthemum seticuspe. Lineage (NCBI taxonomy): Eukaryota > Viridiplantae > Streptophyta > Magnoliopsida > Asterales > Asteraceae > Chrysanthemum > Chrysanthemum seticuspe. The sequence continues at coordinate 14,646,455 of BPTQ01000001.1, forward strand.
TATATCTGGCTCAACCAAAAGAGCATAACTAATAGGCGACCCAGTAAGATAATCAATGATATCATAAAACGCCACATTTGCCTCAGTCTTATCCAAATTAGCCACCATATTGTGCTTCGAAATAGTTAAACGATTCACCATTGTTGAAAGAGTGAGCACAAGAGAAAGATTGTATTGAATAATATGGTAATTGGAAGATAAGTATGGAAAAGATGTGAAGTAATAATATGAGAGGGAAAATCGGAAAGAAGTTATTTATAGGTGAGATTTGAAAAATCACAGCCTAAATAACAAAGTTACCGTTATTACCAATTACCCTTCAATATTACCGTTGGAACAGTACTTTAATACGACAAACAGTACTTTCCACATAAGCAGTACTTTCCCAAGCAGTACTTTCCCAAGCAGTACTTTCAGGAAATACAGTACTTTGCCAAATGCCTTCATAAAAACTAAGTATAAACTAACATCCTCCCCTCAAGCAATACACAGGACTATATCAAACATCTTATAGTCCTCCCCTTAAACATAGCTTAGTAGTTAATCATTCCAATGCTCACGACCAAGTGATTGAATCGTGACACATCAAAACCTTTAGTGAGTAGATCAGCTACATTATCATCCGTGTGAACTTTAACCACATTAATGAGCCTATGCTCATAACAGTCTCTGATAAAATGATGCCTTATCTGAATATGCTTTGTCTTGGAATGATACACAGGATTCTTCACAATACAAATAGTACTCTCATTATCAATATTGATAGGAGTATTCTTAAAGTTGAACCCATAATCCAAGAGTTGATTCTGCATCCATAAAACTTGACCACAACAACTTGCAGCAGCTACATATTCAGCTTCAGTAGATGATGTTGCTGCAATTGTTTGCTTCTTGCATTGCCATGAGACTAACCTTCTTCCAAGATATTGGCATCCACCAGTTGTGGATCTTCTATCATAGTTATCACCTGCATAGTCACTATCTGAAAAAGCTTCTAAGTGAAAAGGTGACTCTTTAGGATACCACAACCCCAACTTAGGTTGTTGTTTCAAATAACAGAATATTCTCTTGACAGCATTCAGGTGAGAGATCTTTGGTGAAACTTGATATCTGGCACATAAACAAACTGCAAACATGATATCAGGCCTTGATGCAGTAAGATACATAAGAGAGCCAATCATAGATCTATATAACTTGAGTTCAACAGGCTGTCCATCTTCATCCTTTCCCAATGAATTGATAGATTTAATTGGTGTGGTAACAGCCTTCATATCATCAAAATTAAACTTCTTAAGTATGTCTGTAACATACTTGTCTTGACTAATAAAAATCCCTTCCTTGGACTGCTTAACCTGAAGTCCTAAAAAGAATGTTAACTCTCCCATTGAACTCATTTGAAATTCCTTCTGCATCAGCTGCTCAAACTCCTTAACCATGGACTGTTTGGTAGCCCCAAAGATAATATCATCAACATACACCTGAACTAACATGATATCCTTCTTATCTCTTTTGATAAACAAAGTCTTGTCTATGGCTCCCCTCCTGTATCCATGTTGTAATAAAAATGTAGAGAGCCTCTCATACCAAGCTCTAGGTGCCTGATGAAGACCATATAAAGCCTTAACCACCTTATAGACTTTGTTATGATGCTTAGGATCTTCAAAACCTGGAGGTTGTTTCACATACACCTCTTCTGTAATAGTACCATAAAGAAAGGCACTCTTGACATCCATCTGGTATACCCGAAAACCCATATAAGAAGCAAAAGCAAGAAAGATTCTAATTGCTTCAATCCTTGCCACAGGAGCAAATACCTCATCATAATCTACCCCTTCTTCCTGTCTATAACCCTGAGCAACTAACCTTGCCTTGTTCTTGATAACATTGCCTCTTTCATCTCTTTTAACTCTAAAGACCCATCTTGTTCCAATAACTCTCTTCCCATCTGGAAGATCACATAAAACCCAAACCTCTTGAAGTTTAAATTGAAGAAGTTCTTCCTGCATAGCTTCAACCCAGCTTTCTTTAGTCAAAGCTTGAGCAATATTCTTGGGTTCTTCTTGAGAGATGAAACAAGTGAATAAGCAGGTTTGATGGTCCTTATGATTTAGCCTGTTTTGTTTATACACAAAGCTAAGTAAAGCATTATGAGGTTTTGTGAAACCCTTAGCTTTGTGTCTTGTCATAACTCCAGATGTAGAAGGACCAATGATTTGATCAGTTGGATGATTCTTATGAATTCGTAAGATTGGAGATTGTGGAACTTCATATGTATCATCTAAGTTAGTATAATCAGCACCTTCATTGGAATTTGTGAAAATACCTTCATCTTCAAGCTCATCATTAGTTTCTTCTAGCTCAGGCATGGTAGGATCATCCAAATTATCTAAAGTACTGTCAAGATGTGCAGCAGTACTTTGGTTGAAAGTACTGTCCAAAGTACTGTAAGAGAACTCTGCAGTCTTGTTCTTCTTCTTTGCCTCTTCATAAGCTCTCCTTTGTTCATCTGTGTAAGAATGTGCTAATACATCTTGAAGAAGCATCTGATTAAGTTCCTATTGAATAGATTGATCCTCAGCAGATAATGAGGATTGTGGTGCAACAGTACTTTGTTTTGGCGAATCAGTACTTTGCTTAGGAACATCAGTACTTTGTTTTGGACTCATAGGATCTTTATCAGGAATAGCATCAGGTCTAAGATGAATATCATGAACAACATACTGAATATCTTCTTCATTATGCAAAGGTTGATTTTCTTCTCTAACAGGTACATAATTCATTGAAGGAGATAAAATCTCAAGATCAAACATCCAATCAGGACCCTTCCCTTTCTCATTGTCTTGATCTTCTAAGAACTCAACATGAAGACAGTCTTGAATCTTCTTAGTAACTCTGTTGTAGACTCTAAATCCTTTACTGTTAGTGCAATATCCCAATAAGTAACCTTCTTCAGACTTGCCATCAAACTTCCCTAGATTATCAATGGTGTTCAAAATAGTAAGAGGGCATCCAAAAGGCTTCATAAAACGAATGTTGGGTTTATTGCCCATCAGCAATTCATATGGTGTCTTCATCTGAGGTTTTGTGACAGAAACCCTGTTGAGTACATAACATGCAGTACTTACAGCTTCTGCCCAAAATTGAATAGGGAGACGAGAATCAACTAACATGGTCCTTGCAGCTTCAATCAAGGTTCTATTTTTCCTTTCTGCAACACCATTTTGCTGTGGTGTTCTAGCAATACTAAACTCCCTTTTTATGCCTTTGTTTGCACAAAAATCATCCATAGGCTTGTTCTTGAATTCAGTTCCATTATCGCATCTAATACCTCTAACCTTGAGTCTTAATTGGTTTTCAAGTGCTATTATAAGAGTTTTAATAGCATCAAAGGTATCATCCTTAAAGCCCAAAAAGAAAACCCAACTGAATCTACTACAGTCATCAGTAACAACCAAACAGTACTTCTTTTTATTTAAACTTGCCACAGAGACAGGTCCAAATAAATCCATGTGTAATAACTCCAATGGTTCTCTAATATTCCTTTCATCAAGCTTCTTACATGAAGCTTTGTGTTGTTTACCCTTCTTGCATGCCAAACATGATTGATCATTCTTGTAAGTCTTTGAAGGTAAACCTCTAACTAAATTTCCTTTGACCAGTTTGTTGATGTTCTTGAAATTCACATGGCCCAATCTTCTATGCCATTGATGTGCCTCTTCAGATGTAGCTTTAGCCACCAAACATGTGGCTCTTCCATAAGAATGTAGACTCTTCATGTCTAAACTATACACATCATTTGTCCTTGGTACCCTTAGTACTACCAAGTCATCATCAACAGGTTTGAAGTCAGAAGAAAGGATAAGACATTCTGTGTCAGTGAATAACACAGGATGCTTTTTATCACAAATTTGAGAGACTGACAACAAGTTGAACTTTAGCTCCTTCACATATCTGACATTCTCAAAATCAATTCTCCCAGCTTTAATTGTTCCTTTCCCTGTAATCCTTCCTCCATTGGGATCATTCCCAAATGCAACTTTTCCTCCACTAAGACTTCTAAAATCAGACAGGATCTCTTTATCACCTGTCATACTTCCAGAGCAACCACTATCCACAATAAGATGATCTTTAAGCTCCTCTTCTGGGTTGCCCTGCACATAAAGAAAAGAGTTAGAAACTTTTAGGAACCCAAGCCATTACTGACTTGTGTTCCCCTTGAGAAGTTACAAACTCAAATTCTTTGAGTATGTAATTCTCACTATCTCTCAACTGATGATCCAAAATTATCTTTTGATTTTTAACATGTGGATTTTCAAAACTCTCTGGTTTTTCAACATAAATTCCTTTCACCAGATTGTTAACATTTTCTTTTGACACAAAAACATCTGATTCACTTTTTGTTGAACGTACTGTATGTCTCCCAGCAGTTCTTTCCCTTTTAACCCATTCAGTTTTAACAGGAGGTTCTTGTGATCTAGATCCCCTATATGAACTGTGATAACTTCTAGGTTGATAATGAGTTCTCCTAGAATTTCTATCCCAAGTATGATTTTCAGTACCTTGTCTCTGAGCAGTACTTTGGAAAGTACTGTGAGATACTGAAGTTCTTCTCTGATGTGGGTATCTATGTTCTGGTGTGAAGTTTCTGTGATTAACCCTATTTGAATTAGTCCACACTGGTTTGTGCTCTCTAGGTCTCTGATTGTTAGACTTATTCCTTGGAAACTTGCTTAGATATTCTGAGTGTCTGTCACAATCTTTGATTAAATGAGTAGGACTATAACACACAAAACACAGTTTTTGACCCATATGACCAAAATGATTTCTTCTATGTCTATGCCCAAAATTATTTTGCCTTCTTGAGGACTGATAAAATTTGTTTTGACCAAAATTATTCCAAAAAGGTTTAGCAGTACTGTTTTGAAAAGGTTTTGCAGAAGGTACTGCTTGTTGAGCAGTACTTTGATTTAAAGGTACTGCTGGATTTTGAACATTGTTTTCAACAGTTTCTTTGGGTTTCTCAGATCTAGATTTTGCAATAAGCTTCTTCCTAAACTCTAGACTATCAACACCATAACGAGAAACATCAGGCCTAGAGGGGTGATGACTAATGGGATGAGGAACAGCATGATAACCATTGTCTTTCTTATATTCAGGAGGTGGTTCACTTACTGAGCCATCATTACTAGATGAATCTACATAGTTAATGAGCTCATCATCACTAGTGGTTATATCCTCACCATCATCCTGATCACTAGGTTGGTTTTCATCTACACTACTAAAGTCCATTCCAAATCCTAAGCCTGTTCTAATGTAAGCCCTTCTCTGTTTTTCAACATAAGCAACATGGGACAAACCAGACTCTCCCCAAGCAGCAAACTTAGCTAACAGATCATCTCTTTCCTTAGTTAATTTCTCAATTTCAGCAATTTTACAATTTAGTTTCCATTCACTGAGTTTTAACTGGTAATCCTGTTGTTCATACTTTTCAGCCCAAGCCATTTCATTATTTTCATGTGTTATGATTTTAGCTTCTACAGACTCTAAAGTGATTTGGTAACCTGCTACCTCAGACCTAGCCCTAATACAATTATCTCTTTCAGTTACATAACTGTTAAGCAATTTTTGATAGAACTCATAACAGTTTGAGCATACCTCAGAGATAGGAGACTGAGTTGGTGAAGTAGCTACCATTGCAAGAAGAACAGGATCATCTTCACTTTCTTTGCTCCAATCAAATCCTCCAAAGCCATCATCAGATTCCAAAGCAGCATGTTCAGATTCTTCATCAAAAGCAGTGCTCCAGTCCAATGCGTCCACAGTGTCTTCAACTGCATCTTCCACTGCTATCATACAGTAAGTCACTGGTTCATCATCAAACTCTTCACTCCAGTCCACTTCTGATAACTTCTCTTGAGCAACCAAGGCCTTTGTTTCAGTTATTGGAATTTCCTTGAGCTCAAGTTTAGGCTTCTCAGGTGCTCTGTTTGCTTGATACTTAGCAAACCTGCACTCCCTTGCAAAGTGACCAGTCTTTTGACAATTGAAGCATTCAATTTTAGATTTGTCAAAAGTTATTCCTTGTTTTGGTTTGAAATCAATATTTTTGCCTGTCTTCTTCATGTACTTTTTGATTCTTGCAGTGATCAAAGCAACTTGCCACCTGATATCAATTTCTTCAAGTGCATCTTCTTCAATCTGTGCTAGATCCTCTTCATAAGTGACAGGTAAGCTTGCTTGTTGTGCAAAGAAGGAGCACACAACTTCATCTGAGTTTAAAGTAGTAGATGGTGGGGCCTGCTGAGCATATGATGGGGGATTGTAGACAGCAGTACTTTGAGAAACAGTACTTTGAGGAGAAGCAGTACTTTTGGAAGTACTGCTCTTCTTTTCAGATGATAGAAAAGCAATACTGTGAGATTTAGAATTTGGTTGACCACTCATCTCATGTTCATACACCTTCAATTGATGATAAAGATCATCAAAGTCCATAACATCCAGTCCTTGCTGTCCTCTGATCATAGTAGCAATCACATGCCATGAAGATGGCAAACTCCTTAGAAACTTCAAATTAGCATCCTCAACTGATACTTCTGCCTTGTATAACTCCAACATATTGAGGAGATTCTGAAACCTATCATATGCAGCATCAAGACTCTCTCTTTCTCCTACTGTGAATGTTTCAAACTGCTGTTTTAGCAAGTTTCTGTGCATCTTCTTAGAGGCTTCATTCCCTCCAAATCTGGTCTTGAGAGCAGCCCAGAGCTGCTTAGCATCTTTAGCATCGTGAAATTTGAGAAGATGGCCATCTGGAATGGCAGACAGGAGAATGTTAAGAGCCTTCTCTTGATTCCTTAGGGTTGCTTGTGGTAAAACTGCCTTTGGTGCCAAGGGTTGTCCAGCAACTTGAATGGGTTCTTGAGGAACTTCATTCCCATTGACAATTACATTCCACAAAGCATGGTCTGTAATGGCAATATACTGCCTCATCTTCATGCACCAGAGATCATATTCTCCCTTCTTGATAATTGGAATTCTGAGTGAGGTGATTGAGGGTTGTGGAACAGCTTCAGTCGACATCTTGAAAATTGTAGGGTTTCTTCCTAGTCAGAGTTTCCACACAAGCTCTGATACCACTTGTTGGATCGATATACTTTAATCAAACTAAACTAGCTTGTTAAGGTTTAATAACCTTGGATAAATCCTAAGTTATTAACAAAGAAACACTGAGCAATCTTTATTAAGTACGCGGAATTTACTTAACAAAGCTAAGAAGAAAACTTTATTAACAAACTCTAAATCTGCTTATTATGCAGATACTCTAATACAACTCTAAGATATTCGAACTTTTCTCTAAACTCTTAATTCGTAAACTCTAAAACTCTTTTTCTGAAATCGTACCTCTAATGCCAATCTAGGAGTCCTTTTATAGGCTCAAGGATATCCTAGTCGGTTTACAATTGATAACCTTGTACGACAAGTAATCTAAACATGGAATACAATACTTTCCATAAACGAATATAACAGTTCTTCTGTCCTAGCAGTACTTTGACTTCACCTTGCAGTACTTTGACTTTATCTTTAGCAGTACTTTGACTCTTTGACTTCTTCCAGTACTTTGCAGCTTACAGTACTTTCATATCTTCAGTACTTTGATGTCTTCAGCACTTTCATATCCCAACAATATATATATAGGGGAGGGTTACTGTGAGATCAAACTTAAAGTTGTTAAAATAAGATCAAATCTAAAAAAACTACTAAAACATTTATAAATAACAATTTTAGCAATCATACACAAAAAAAAATATATTTTAATACAAATTAACATGTTAGCAACTAATAACCAAATGATACATGAGTTTGGATTAGTGATACACCTGATACATATTACACTAATAAATATTCCAAAAGCTGATACACATACAAAAACCTGATACACATTAAACTTCTAATCAAAGTGTATCACCTAGGTTTCGTAAATTTTAAAAATAAATCTATCGAAACTTTAACAATTTTAGTTGTAGTAAATAAAAAAATTATTTTTATTGTAAGGAGAGTATCTCTTATCAAATTTTAGTTCGATCTCATTTTAACAACTTTAAGTTTGATCTTATTTGATCTAGATTCTATATATATATATATATATATATATATATATATATATATATATATATATATATATATATATATATATATATATATATATATATACATATACTAGTGGCAAAACCCGTCCGATGGACGGGTATGACTTGTGGTTTTTATTTTTAGGATTTATTAGAACAAATATGTACTAAAAAGTAATTAAAAGTTAAATGAAACGGTTAAGATCTATAACTGATGTTACCATAATCTATAAAACGGCTAAAAGCAAGTAAGTATTTTGATTTTTTGTTTTTATTTTTAGGATTTAGTAGAGAAATTATATACTAAAAAGTAATTAAAAGTTAAATGAAACTGTTAAGATCTATAATTGATGTTACCATAATCCATAAAACGGCTAAAAGCAGGTAAGTACTTTGATTTGTGGTTTTTAGTTTTAGGATTTAGTAGAACAAATATATACTAAAAAGTTATTTAAAGTTAAATTAAAATGTTAAGAACTATAATTGATGTTACCATAATCTATTAATCATGAAAATTTTGATAATATTTTGTTCTAAACAATATTAATCATGAACATCTTTTACATTTGATAATATTATTAACATTTATTATTATTTTTTTTTTTGTTAATTATGTTTATTTACTTATTGTATATAGGTGCTTCCAGCTGATTTTTTTTACCAAGTTTAGATGATGTTGACGAATTTGAAATATCTGCAAATGGATTTATGGTTTGGTTTGATGTTCGTTGTGATGAGAATATGTATGTATTGTCGGGTTACATTGGAGTTTTGTTGTTGATACAATTTGTTTGTTAAGTGGTGATGTTTGTGTGTTTACCAGGAATAGGGGAAACATGTTGTGGTTATATGCTTTTGATAATGATGGTAGAATCCTTACAGAGGTGGTTTTCAAAAGGGTTGCTTCTTTAAGGAGGCTCCAATTACCATTTACTGAGTTAGAGCTCTTAAATTTTCTTGTTTAAATTTGATTTCATTTTTTTGTTAGTTTACATTGTAATTATATTCTGGTGTGTTACGTGTTTCAATTATTTTTTTGATGATGTAGTTAGTAGTTATATAAGGTTTTATTTTCAATAAGTTTTTAAACGAAATTTTATAAACCAAGATACACGATTACGATAGCTCGAGTATGTATTTTTAGAATTCTCATAAACTTACGATGTTTTTTTTTTAATAATATTTTTAAATCCTAGCTGTGGTGAGTTATTAAAGCAAAACCCTTAATGGGGATTTTGGTTAAACACGCAACATTTACTGGGGAAATATGTATTTCAAAGAAACTAAATCTTCCTTATTATGCAATAATTAAATCCTTTTTTTATAAAAAGCATAAATTATAAAAAATAAAGCTTTTTCCTTATTTGCTAAATTGTTTGGGTAAATTTTGTTTTAAATAACACATGTTATTTGTATTGTATTGTTGATAGTTTTGGGTGTAGTTTATAATTTTAAGAAAGGTAAAGGTATCATTCTAATCATCATAGACATATGTAAAAACATATCTCACAGTATTTGTCTCTTGACATTGCATAGACCCAAATGGGTTGTTGATGAAGGTGTTTCTTTTTTATGGAGTTGCGATGCTTATAAAGGGTCGCAAAGGGTTTCATGTTGCTAATTAAGGGTCGCTAAGTGTTTGTAGCTATTCATATTTGGTTTTTTGAAGACCGAACTTGTTTTCTGATTTTCCTTCCAAAATTGTAAGTGTTTGCACTTTCCTTATTATTATTGATTAAAAAGAACTTGTATTTAGGGTTTCGTTTGTTTGTATTTTGGGGGTTTAGCCATTGAAATTTAAGTTTTGAGTGCTTTCTGATAGCAGTCAAACTCATTTTGTGTTTATTTATTTATTTATATATTTATTTATATGTATATTTTTTCAAAGCCCCAGGGCGGGCATGACTTTTAATTATCGTTGGCATATTTATTATAGCGAAAGAAGGGTGGTTAAAAATGGTTGGAAATTGTACATGTTGAAAGAAAAGGTTGTACAAACGAATAGCAAGATAAATAACGAAAAGAAATATACGTTTATCGAATATTAATATTAGATACAATATAAAGCTTGACAACCTTCGTGTTTACAAACTTATTTACATGAATATTGCATTTGCAAAATCATAGATGGGCCAAGATGCCTGATTGACACCTTCATTCCAGAACCTTGATAGTTGATACATTTCATTGAAGCGCCTGACTTTGACCTGTTACTGCAACTTTTATAACTTCAGTTAAACAACATAATAGTATATAATAAAATTTAAACTCAATGGACTTATTAATAATATACATTAGGACATCTAAAGCTACTTGGTTTTGTATTAAAAATTAGGATATATTTAACTATAATAGGCACACAAAATTGTTGCAGGCGATTAATAAAATACCACTTACCGACGATAGTTTTGATAGAAGTTGTAAAGCTAATAATAAACAAAGATGGTGGCCTTCATTGTCTTTGGCACCTGCACATAAATGAGTCAATGTGAATATTAGATAAAGAAGAAAGTTACTTTATTAGAGCATGCAGTTCCATCATTTACAATGACACTACCCACAATAGTGGAAGGAGACCATCTTTTAGTAAATAAACACAAATTAAACCGAATAAGTTTTGAGTAAATATCATCAATAAACCCTAATTAAAAAATAATAATTTGCATGACAGTGAAACTTAATAAGTACGTGAAAGGGATATACTCGTTCATTTTTTATTGATTTTATATGGCTTTACAATTTAACATGAAATTTTGGATCCATCCACACTTGCATAACATTATAAAAAGTAAAAGAGTGTATATATATAAAATGATTTAGTTTTTGAAGACTTACCCGGCCACGTTCTTCATGTACCAGTTTGCTATACATGCAAAGACACATCTATATATATCACAATTAACTGTATTAAAGAAAGAATCTGTCTTTATTGTTGTGTCGTGGAAGAAGCAATAATTGTATCTTCAAAATTAAACGTTAGAACGAAGTAGCCAAGAGAAGTCTGTACCTTTATATGTGTATAGTTACATTATATCCATGGTGAAATACACACAATAGTACCTACAACATATGAAGAAAAAAGATTTTTGAAACAATGTAGATTTATTAGCTATATAAATACCTGTACAAATGAAGCTGTATACCCTTTTAATTGTATAATTTGTAACCACAACAATAATCTCAATCTTTGAATAGAATTGATTTAGGAAGTTGCATACATAAAAAAATCAACAATAAGATGACATTTTTACTTGGTGAGTTTAATATTTCAACAATAATCTCAATACTCATCTAAAGTTTTAGCTTAAGTTGAACTGTAGAGTACACGTAAGTAACTTTTGCTGAGAGATACCTCAGTACTCTTCAATGTCAGCCTTCACAATGCTTCCATCGGGTTGCATATACTAATGTCATACCCATTTTTCAAAGCCGCTATGAAATCATGAGCATTGGCGGCCTTTGCGGCCTCTATGATCTCTGATTCACTAACTTACTTCAGGTTCTATACAGGTGTAACGGTCCAATATGGCATACACAGACTTTACTGCATCAAACCCTTTGTATAGATCATTCGTGATGGTTGCAGCTTCCGCAATGACTCTTCCAGTCTTTATTAAGACCAAATACGTTGGTAAAACGCTTTTGCATCAAGTTGGCCTTTGCTAATAAATTTCGCACCATACCAGTAGCTTAAAGCCCAAACACAACCAGTTAGGCATTGAGAAAACTCGAGCCCAAATCTAGCATACAATACTTGTCGAAAGTTTTCACGCATTGGCTCTTTTTGGTTCTCTCCTAGTATTTTTTGGATTCTTATTTTAGATGAAAACGTAGTGATTGTACGCACATTTGAAACAGCTACTGCTGCGAGCTTGCTACTTTCAACTTGTGATTTCATGGCTTTTAGTGACATGTTCTTTAATAGAACAGTTTTACAATAAAAGCATAATGGTTGTACTTGCATGCCTGTCAGCTGAATTGAACCCTTTTTACTCGCTCCATGTCCTTCGTTTTCCAAAAACCCATTCTGATACGCATCATCGTTGTCTTATTTCATTTCACTAAGCTCCTGAAAAGAAAAATTGATGTTTGACGAAGCAAAACAAACAGAGAGACAAACATTATAGGGACACTGAATAGGTCAGAATATCCAATAAAACATATCTTTCCGAGGGAAGAATGATAATGATAGAACTACATTATCTTAAATCAATAATTTAATCATTAAACTTAGAGTATTATGTATCTATACAATAATATGATAATGATAGAACTATAATGATTGTCTAATAAGTTCTTTCAATTTACAATTCCAAACACCTTTAAAAGCTAATGTTGGTAATATATACTAAAAAATAAAGAAGTTTAATAGAAAAGAAGATTATTCACATAGCTCCAACTTTGTTTGACTGTTTTCATTGTTCAGATATTGCTTGGATGTAATGCCAAAGACGGACACCGAGCTTGTCAAGTGGCATTGTGATGATCTTCACAGAAAAAGAAATCTGCATTCTCAGGACATGTAAAAGCAGCAATCCATTGTAAGAAGAACCAAAATAATGAAAGAGACAATGCTTCTATGATAGCAGGGACAAAAGAGGTAAATTTTTGAGAAGACGGCGTGCTTGAGTACAATGATGGGAGAAATCTTTTAATTTCTGAACATGTACCAAAGGAACACCGTGTACAAAGTAAAAGGATTTCAGCTTTCTTGGATGCAAAGAAAAAGGATGATAAGCTTCTATATTGCTTAATGTCGGAAATAATAAAGGCTTCTGGGAATTGTATCACTTGTATGGAAGGAGGTTCAGAGAATAAGAAAAGTGTGGTTTACTCTTCAGTGGAGCAAGTGGATGAATCTCAAGTGTCCGATCCATCTGAAAAGGTAATTTGTGATTCATTTTTCATGGAGAAAGAGTCTGATAAAACTATAAACCTTGAATGCCAATTGGAAAGCGGCATTAATGTTCCTCAATCAGTGGAGTTTGGAATTAATAAACAAGAAAACTCTTGTAGACATACAAAACCTGTCCCTGATCCAGTGTGGAGGTAAGGATTTTGATAATCATTTATTTGCATGCTTATATTATCTATTTATTTGTTATTGTTACTTTTAATTGCTATTTTTTTCATAGGAGATACAGTTAGGCAGATCATGTCCCGGTCATGTTTTCAGTATTGGTAGCAAGGGCTGGTTGAGCTAGGTTAACCAACAAACACTCTTTTGTCGATTAACCTTTTATTTTCTTTAAGTAGCTAATGCATTATCTGTAATTACAAAATCACTAATATTACACAAATAATGTTTGTCTTTGAAGAATATGACATTTCAAGCTTTGTATGCTTTAAAGATGTTGAGTGACTTTCAACCTACAAAAACACAACCCAACTGACCCATTTTGTAAGTAAACGGGTCGATATTGTTGTCACCTCTACAAGTCTGATAGCTAACAGGGATCTCCAAACTCTATACACAGTTTGTGATGTAGCATCCCTTACATTAGAATATTACCGATTTGAATATCTTTAGTGTTCTTGCTCTATTCTCTGAAAGACTGAAACAAGCTTATGCAGTAGAGACATTAGAATGAATGGGTGGAAACTTACTCTGAACGTGATTTTATTTATAGTTATAAAACTACTGTAATTAAGTTGCACACTTTTGAATGTTACTATGTTTATTATAGACATATACAAGCCTTGTTGGTATAATGTTACTTATTTTATTCTTTCAACATTGCTTAGGGGAAGCTTCAATATTGGTGGTAACGATTATGAGCTATTCGAAGGCATTTTTCCTCATTTATCAAATAAAGCTTGTTATCGGGTTTCTAATGAAGCAAATATGATGCCATCAGTGCTTGACATATAAATACAACCCAAGACTCTTCTGTGGCCAAAACGTTTCGAGGAGTGTGAACCATCTGATAATAATATAGCCCTTTACTTCTTTCCAGGACACCTAGAGTAATGACCCCTAATCTATATAATTATTTAAATGTTTGTTTTTTTATACCCAAATTTTAATACTTTTATTTTGGATTCAGAATAGAAAAGGCTTTTGATTTACCCATTCTGGTAATCTAAAGCGGAAGTACACAATCTTGAAGCATACACAATTTACCTATGAAGAAGCCTTGCATTGACCGAAAAGTAAAGAAGTTCGTTAACTGAGACTCGAATTACTGGAATTGCTGGTGCGGGTCATTCGGCTTTACAGTGGAACCTGTAACAGAAAGTCATATAAATAGTTACAATGTTACCTCGTCGACTCATTTTTTTTTCAACTCCTAATTATTCCTCAATTTCTTCTTTCAGTCTCCAGTCTCCACTTCTGATATTGCATTAACATGTGCGGTTTATCTCGCTGAAGGAGCTCCTTGGTACCACATTACCCTCACGTTCATGCTACCAGTCACATGGAACCTTTTTCTTGCAATAAGAAGCTTAACTCCATTCACTTTTGTATAATTATATCCATCACTAAAGAATATATGCATGGTCTACATAAAAAAGCAATGTTTGACTACCTGAGTTATAGTTAACTGTTATTATGCACACATTTTTCGATAGCTCTGAGTAAGGAAACTATAATTATGTTTCGATAACTCTGAGTACGGAAGAACATGATACACTTGCAGGCTCTTGTTTCCTTGCAATACATCAATGAGTAAATGATTAAGTCATGAACATAGCTCATGATTGAGCTTCTTAATCAAAGTGGGCTGACCTACAAATACTTTTTTTCTCTTTTTTCGAAATTTTATGCTTTAATTATAATTGTAAAACAAAATCTTTTTATAAAATGAGTTAGGAGGTTGCACGCGTTAATAAATAGACTTTAGGCTACTTTAACATGTTTGACCCAACAAAAAAGATCTATTCCTTTGTAGCATAGATTTCGATTTGATCCGTATAAGATAAACACACAACCGTATAAACTCGCTAGGTAAAAAGGTCAAACTTTCTGCAAGCTGATATAATTAATAACTTAATGTTATAGCATAATCGAGTAACTCCCATTTTCAGTTTAAAAAACTCCCATCTTAACTTCCCGAGGAATAGACAAAGAAGGGGGGATATACCCTCAATGATAGTCCCAGTATACTGGTAAGAAAGGGGTACATTCAACGTACAGGCTGTGCAATTTCTATGTTAAGTAAGTGATTCAACTCTGAAATTTCCAACCTCCAACATCAATTAACGAATATATACTTAAGGACTTTATTAAAGATAAAAAAAAATGATTATGAAATGTTTGAAGCCACAAGAATGTCCACGATCAATCATTAAACCATAGTAAAGAGAACTTCGTATTGTTAAAATAGCTAAAGCTAGCTACAATACCTTCTCTTTGACACCATCAACAATTGCCCACATATACTTCTCCTCTAGCTTCATCTTCTCTTCTCTCAAGGCCTTTTTTTCCTACAACAAAGAAACTTTTGCATTAAGAATTTCGTGCATATGGCCAATTATCTAAATTTACTATAAGTCATTTGTCTAAAGAAGAGGCAAATATCTAAAATTACCAAAAATCATAAAAATAGGATGGATCATGCAGACCCTATGTGTAAACCAATATATCCTAATGATTACAATCTGTTTAAGAGAACTTACTTCCGTACTTATTTACTTCATTTTCTCTTTTTCTGCCTGATGCCACTCATATATTGGTTTAAAATCACATAAACCAAATTTTGGATCGTGTGATTTTTTCCCAGAATCTTTCGCCAGTCACTCCATAAATTTTCTTTAAATTGAGGTTTGCTCATATAATTAGTATCTAACATCACTGCAAAAAACCTAAAAGTGGTCATGTTTTGTTGTGATCATGAAAAAAGGACAGGATGTGTAAGGTAAAGAGTATGACATACTTATCGTTATACTTTGTAACACAATTCTTACTGGAGGGTATGGTTAACTTCTGTCTTGTTCTGCAATCACAAATGATAGTTGAGGAAAATTTATCAGCAATTAGCATCATAAGATATTGACATCACTATAATTATATATGTCTAAATAAATAGGTTGATGTTAATGGTGGTGGCATCATAAGATATTGACCTCACTCTATAATTATAGATGTCCAAATAAATAGGTTGGTGGTCTAAAGATGGTGGCCTGGTGGGTTACACACATATAGAAGTGTGTCTTTAGAGTGCCTTTCAAAGTGGATCAGGGATATCAAAAACTGGTTAGCGAAGGTTGAAAAATAAAAGGCCAGTAGTATAATGACATTCCCTATTGCGTTGAACAATATAGTGGTAGCCTGGTGGATTTCAAGCATATAGTTGTATGTCATGCAAATGACTTTTAAACCACCACATCAGCAAAAAATGTATGTCATGTAACTTGTACATTGACTGTGAAAAAATGTATGTTAACCACCACATCAGCAAGTACTTGCCTGACGAGGTAAGCAACTCTCAAAACTTATAAGTAAAAGAATCATAAATAGTTAGCCATTGATATTTAAATAAAGGTACTGTCTAGTTTTATATTCAGCTATTTGTCACATATGATTAGTTGATTTCTTTTCTAAGACTATCATTTATAGAAGGATCTTGCGTGCATTTGATTAGCATTTCTTGAGGTGACCAGTAACATTTGCCTTAATACATTTAGGTGGACAAGTTCATGGCCAAGTGGAACAATAGCAAAGCATTTAGAGAGAAATACGAGAAAAGACTATTACAATCACTCGACACGCGTCAGCTAAGCAAAGACGGGCGTATGAAAAACCCAGGTGAGAAGCCCTAAACAAGAAATATACTTAAACCTGAAGGCATCTCTTTCTGTTAGAAGATCATTCTTTTCTCAATTAACTTGATGATGTACTTATTTATG
Source organism: Chrysanthemum seticuspe (assembly GCA_019973895.1). Lineage (NCBI taxonomy): Eukaryota > Viridiplantae > Streptophyta > Magnoliopsida > Asterales > Asteraceae > Chrysanthemum > Chrysanthemum seticuspe. The sequence goes on from BPTQ01000001.1 coordinate 14,663,431, forward strand.
AGTATATATTACAAAGGAGTAATGGCCGAGCATGCATGCCAGAAATGTGAAGGTGAGGCTGACTCGGTATCTACTTCAATTCTCAGCCAAGTGTGGATGTTGGGCCTAAACCCGTGTCAACTTCGAAGAGGACTTTGAATGACAATCAAGATACTGAGAAGACTTCTACTCCTGCCACTATGACTGTCACTCTTGGTTAGTATCCTATCTCTTTAAAATCGAACATACCTTTTCTTTGACTTCAAAATCGAACACGCTTATAAGAAAAATATATAATCGCTCTGTATTTGGTCATATCATAATGCCAAATATTGTTGTATTATTAGTATCACTGATGGTATTACTGTGGTTCAACTATGGTTCACACCGAGGTATGTTCATCGTCTATATATTCATCTTTTCTTTCATGAAAAAAACTATCTATGGTTTTTAATTGTGAGAAATTCTTTAGGTTTTGTATGGTTTAATCCAGTTTCCCGATAACGTTCTTTTCCTACATCTATATATGTTTTTGTTTGGTTAAAATTTTCTGATAGTATTAGTGAATTTGTTATTTATGTTTTCTGATAGTATTAGTGAATTGTAGATTCCTAAATTCTCTCTATGCATATGAATAAACTTTGGATGGATTTTGCCCATATGCTTTTATGTTAACCCATTTGTCCCATTAGACAAAAAAATAAAACCCAAAACAACCCATTTGTAGGTAATGGAACAAAATTGCTACTTCTAAACCGTAAAACAAATGCAAAGGAGCTTGAGTTAAAAGGAAAGATACAATATATGAGTTTCACCAGACCCAGGAATGGTATCTCCTTCGGCTGAACTTTTTAGTCTTAGCTGACAGGAGTATGATTCTGTTCAATATCATGAATAATTATGATTAGCTACAAACTTTTGCTTGAAGAAATTCAGAATGTCGATATGACATAATGCTAAACAAGGACAGCAACAAGAGAGTCACATAATATATAATCCATCCATCTATATTTTGAACTAAATAAATTGACCTAATGAATGATATGTTCATGAAGAAAAGAGTTAAGCATATAATTTTGAAAATATTGATATATAACAAACAACCATAAGAAAAATAAATAATATAGATCATCCTCCTCTTCAATTTATTCGTGATTCAAAAAATAAGTTCTAGTAATGAATCATAAGGGGCCTAAACATAATAATATTATTAAGCTCGGCGAGTCACCAGATAAGTTTAAAATATTGTTCTTCACATAAATGGAAGTAATACATAGAATTCACAAACCTTGCACTTCATAGGCCCATGAACTACTGCGTAAAGTTGAGACCCCAGTTTTAAGAAGGCCAGAAACTTGTTTAATGTATTGAGTGCTTGCTTGCATGTATGCCAAACTATGGCGAGAAAAGGAACCATTTGCCTGCATGAGGAGAAAAATGAATGCTTAGAACTGCTTGCCATCCAGAAGATACTTTCGATTTTACTATGGCAAAGTGGCGTCTAACTGTTTCAAGTTTCACTTTTGGTGGTTTTATTGATAAGAAGCTGCATTCTGTAGGTGGGTCTTGTTGCACAGGTTTTGTGGGGTGTTTCCAGGATCGAATGATCCAAACAACAACATGTATAATCATCAATAAAAGGAGTAATAAAAGAAAAACACAGAAGATGGGTTGAACCTTTATAAACGATATTTATTAACTGGAAAAGGTTGAATGTTTACAAATGATCCTAAGCCTATATATACTGAATGAAACGTTGCCTCCAAAAGACATGCTTCATCAATAACCGTTGCAACCCTTAAACTAAACGTTGTAACCTAATAACTACTTATAACTGCCTTCATATGGGCCTTGTTTGGGTTAACAGAATTCGACCCATATTGCAGACATAATACCATGACCCAAACACTAATAATACATACGAATTCATATACTAACTAAAGTCTTAATACTTAAACAATAAAACATTTGTACTAACAACATTAAAAAGGCTAACAATTTTCCCCCTAATGTGTTAGTATCAAATTCTTCACATCTTTCTGAGTTGCCTGCTGTCTTTCTTCAAGTAATGACTTCGAAATCATTACTATCTTGGCTGTTGTCGTCCATCTTCATCATCAACCAATCTAAAGCCAAACTTATTGTTCTTCTTGTTCATTCCATGTGCTCCATCCTTCACTCCCTTATCCTTCTGGCCTGGTAGGTCCATGGCCAAGTCATCTTTGCTTGCTTCTCCCACCTCTAAAGGCTTTTCCCCAAGGCACTTGGGCAGTTTCATGGTATATCACAACTAAATTAATGAACCTCCTACAGCAATCTTGTTATTGCCTCACTTCTTCATCTTTGTTAGACCGTCTTCATACTTTGATGGCTTTTGTTTGTTTGTTGCAAAGGTTTTATTATCTTCTGATCATCATCATACTATCATCACAACATCACGACCTTGTCCCCATCATACTCATACATCTTCATCTTTGGCATCATTGCCTTTGTCAACCATCATGGTTGTAGGGTTCTTCATGAACCGGGGTCTCAAGGTTGGTTCTTCTTCTCGATCTCTTATGAACAAACTTTGTTCTTTCTTTCTTTGTAACAAAACTTGCAGCCATGTTTTCTTTTTCTCCTTTCTTTATATTCTTCTTCGTGAATCTTCCTTTTTTCCTTGGTTTAACCACCTGTCTTTGGTGGTAACCATCTAAACCTTCTTTCTTTCTCTTCAACCGTCATTCATGGCAGATTTTGAGTGTGTTGTTTGATCCCTTCGCTCTGATACCACTGTTGCACAGGTTTTGTGGGGTGTTTCCAGGATCGAATGATCCAAACAACAACATGTATATTCATCAATGAAAGGAGTAATAAAAGAAAAACACAGAAGATGGGTTGAACCTTTATAAACGATATTTATTGTTGGGGGTAAGTTCCCAGAACAGGGTAAGATAATCAATGTCAGTAGCAATACCACTAGGTGGTTACCGGATATCACTTGGAATCGTGTTATCACTTTCCAAAGTAAACTATTCGACCCTAATGCCTGGGTATCACGAATATCTACATGGGATAAGACCAAATGTAGTTATAGAATTAGACACAATTCAATAACCCTTTTGCTTAGAAGTGTTAATCGTTTTCTGTCTATTCTTTCATGCATGATCAGATTTCCTATTTATAGGAAAATACTCTTAGCTAGTCAAATGGAATTATGAGAATTAATCGCCCCATTAATCGCCTCATAATTATCCCCATTATAGCTGTTAGTGGTTACATGACCAATTAAACGTGGTCATTATGCAGTTGTAACTGCCACTTGAATAGGTCAATGCCTGTTACAAGTTTATTTCAGTACTAGCAGTACTTTCATAACACTAGCAGTGCTAACATAGTACTAGCAGTGGTAACAATGCCTATCCGCACTAACTTAGCACTAGCAGTGGAAACACTAACTATCAGTGCTAACTTAGCACTAACAGTGGAAACACTACCTATCAGTGCTAACTTAGCACTAGCAGTGGAAACACTACTTGTACAAACCACCAAAAGAGTCAGGGTGTTCAGGGACCTTATGGGTGTACACTCCGTACCTCCTAACCCATTACCAGGTGTGGACTAATCCCACAAGTGCACTAAATTTTCCAACAATTCTCCCCAAATTTAGTTCACTTCCTTTGCATGAAAACCAAACATTAAACAAAACATGTGCATAAACGAAAATATCCTGAGGATTGAATTTCCATCTTAGTACATTACACGTTTAAATATTCGAGAATCAGGGTGTTCTAAGAATTGAACCCTTCAACCCATTTGAATACCTGAAGATAAAATACACACAAGTTTTCCAACACTTAAAAGCTCCTGACACTATACAAGCCATGTGTCCATATCCAAATTCATAAATGTTGTAAAAGCTAAAAGTCCAAAAGCTTCCTGAAGTGGCAAAACTTCAACATTTACATAGGTGGTTCCTCTTTATTCATGCTCCTGCCAAGCACTTTTTCAAAGAAAATTAACCATTAAGAAGTAAAGACTTCATCCTCCTTTCAACAGGTTCTGAGCACAACCTTGGGATGTAAATAAAACATGTGCTCCAGTCCACTGAATGTTCAGCTTTCCACATTGAACTCAGCTCCTAAGTTTCCTCAGGAGGGAGTTGGGTGTCCTAGCATTCAGTGACTAAGTTGGACTTAAACCCATCCCTTTAGCAGACTTTATAACCAAGTCTCTAGCCAATCCCTTCGTCAAGTGATCAACTAAATTTTGTTGAGATCTAACAAACTCTATAGATACCACCCCATTCATGATAAGCTCACGAATCATGCTATGTCTGACACCTAAGTGTCTAGACTTACCATTGTACATCTGGCTATAAGCCTTAGCCAATGTAGTTGCACTATCACAACGGATAGAAATAGGTGCTATAGGTTTAGGCCACAATGGAATCTCAAGAAGCAAGTTTTTCAACCATTCAGCTTCTTTACCAGCAGCTGCTAAAGCCATAAATTTAGATTCCATTGTTGAACTGGTGATACAAGTTTGCTTCTTGGATGCCCAAAAGATTGCACCTCCACCAAGTAGGAATACCCAGCCACTGGTAGACGAATTGTCTTCAGTGTTACTGATCCAACTTGCATCAGTGTATCCTTCCAACACTGAAGGATAACCAGTATATGAGAGACTATAATCCATAGTTCTCTTCAAATACTTCAGTACCCTCTATACTGCTTGCCAGTGATGAGCACTAGGATTACTAGTATACCTGCTCAATTTTCCCACTACAAAACCAATATCAGGTCTTGTACAAGTCATGGCATACATCAGGCATCCAATTACCCTAGAATACTCAAGTTGAGATACAGCCTTGCCATTATTAGGCATCAGCTTCTCACAAGTATCTATAGGTGTACTCACAGGAGTACAATCAAAGTAATTGAATTTCCTCAACACCTTCTCAATATAATGAGACTGAGAGATAGAAATTCTTTTACTTTCATGTTTAATCCTTATACTAAGGATAATATCAGCCTCCCCCATGTCCTTCATGGAGAACCTTGATGACAAAAATTCTTTTGTCAGGTCAACCTAATTTTGGTCAGTGCCAAAGATCAACATGTCATCAACATATAGACAAATGATGACTCCTTTACCAGATTCATCAAATTTGCTATATACACATTTGTCAGCTTGGTTAAGAACATAACCACTAGACAAAATCACTTCATCAAAATTTTGATGCCATTGCTTAAGTGCCTGTTTCAGTCCATATAGAGACTTAATCAGTTTACACACCTTGTTTTCATTGCCAGGCATGATGAAGCCCTGAGGTTGGTTCATGTAAACCTCCTCATCCAATTCACCATTTAAGAAAGCTGTCTTCACATCCATCTGATGAATAATCAGATTGTGAATAGATGCCAAAGCAATCAGCAGTCTTATGGTACTGATACGAGCCACACGGGCATAAGTATCAAAATAGTCTATCCCTGACTTTTGTTTAAAGCCCTGAATGACTAGTCTAGCCTTGAATTTTTCAATAGTTCCATCTACCTTCATTTTCCTTTTGAAAATCCATTTGCAACCCAGAGGTGTGCAACCAGGAGGTAGATCAACCAACACCCAAGTATTGTTCCCCATGATGGAATCCATCTCATCATTGATTGCTTCTTTCCAGAAAGCAATATCCTGGGAGTTCATGGCTTCTTCAAATGTCTTGGGATCATCCTCAACAATGAAGCAATAGGAGTATTGGTCAGAGACCTCATCCCTTGTTCCTTCAACTAAGTATAGTTGAAACTCAGGTCCAAATGACTTTGGAGTTCTGACCCTTTTGCTCTTCTTGAGCACAGGTTCAGGTTGTTGCACCACAACCTCATCTGATGGTTCATCATCAGGGACCTCTGATACACCAGTGTCATGAGTTCCATTAGGAATCCTCTGACCTGGTCTAGGGACTGATGAGAATCTATTCTCATCAAAGTTTGCATCCCTTGATTCAATTATTGAGTTAACTGAAACATATTCATTAGGTTCAATAACATAGAACCTAAAAGCCTTGGAATGCTCAACATATCCAACAAAGATGCAGTCAATGCCTCTTTCACCCAAAGTCTTTAGCTTTGGATCAGGGAGTCTTACAACAGCCCTACAACCCCAAACCTTGAGATAGTTCAGGTTGGGTTTCCTTTTAGTCCAGAGTTCATAAGGGGTAACCTTATTCCTTTTGTTGGGAACCCTATTTAATAAATAGCAAGCTGTTAACATAACTTCACCCCAGAACCCTTGACTCAGTCCTGAATAGGACAACATGGAATTAACCATTTCTTTCAGCACCCTATTTTTCCTTTCAGAAATACCATTTTGCTGAGGAGTATAAGGGGCAGTCGTTTCATGGATAATTCCAACAGACTGAAAATACAGAGTATCCATGTACTCACCTCCCCTATCAGTCCTTAATCTTTTGATCAGGGACCCAAGTTGTAATTCAACTTCAGTTTTAAACACTTTGAATTTATCTAATGCTTCATCCTTGGTATGTAACAGATAGACATAACAAAACCTTGAAGCATCATCAATAAATGTCACAAAGTACTTCTTATTCCCCAAAGAAGGAGTGGCATGCAAATCACACAGGTCACTGTGTATAAGCTCCAAGAGCTTAGTCTCATGACTAACACCCTAAAAAGGTTTCTTGGTTATCTTGGTCAACATGCAAGTTTTACACTTTTCAGTGTCCATGTCAAAAGTCGGGATTAACCCATCCTTAGACATATCTTGCATTCTTTTATAGTGTACATGGCCAAGTCTTGCATGCCACAGGGTAGAGTCAGTTAGGTCAGTGGTGGTCACAAATGCTGAATTAACACTATTAGTGACAATATTAAGCCTGAACATTTGATTACACAAATATTCAAAACCAATAAAAACACCATGCTTAGAAAGAATAAATTTATCAGACTCAATAACTTGTTTATATCCATGATTATTCAAAATAATACTTGAAACCAAGTTCTTCCTTATATCAGGAACATGAATAACATTAAACAAAGTTACAATCTTTCCAGAACTAAATCTAAGATCTACACAACCATGACCATGCACCAAGGCTGTTAACTCATTTCCCATGTGAAGAATAGAACCATCATTCAGTGACTCATAAGTTTTGAACCAGCTTATATCTTTACACACATGAACTGTTGCACCAGAGTCAACCCATCACGCAACATCATCATCCTGCACATAATGAGATTCAGATACATATGTAACATAATAAATCTGAAAAGACTTATTAACCATATTCTGACCTTTCAGTGAGTTGGAAGAACCACCACTCCCTGAACCATTAGTGCCTGATCCATTGGATTTACCACCAACCTTAACACCTTTGCAATCCCTTTTAATGTGACCAGTTTTGCCACATTTCCAACAAGTAGGTGTTGCCTTCTTGTTAGGATATGCCCTTATGTTGTCATGATATTTGCGTTTGCCTTTGTTGTCATTGTACTGGTGGAGTTGTTATGCTCCACCATATTGACAACAGATGCACCAGTAGCATTGCTACTCTTTGGCTTATCATTATCCTGCACCTTGAGAGATTCCTCAATGCGCAGATGACTGCCCAACTCAACCAATGTTAACTCCTCCTTTTTATGTTTCAAGGTATGCTTGAAATCTTTCCAAGAAGGGGGAGTTTATCAATGACACAAGAGACTTGAATAGCCTCATTCATGTGCATATTGTGTTGTGTAAACCTTCCAAGTATACCAAGAAGTTCATTGTATTGTTCCATAACTGGTCTTGAATCAGTCATTTTGTAATTTGTGAAATTACTTACAAGGAACTTCTTACTTGATGCATCCTCAGCCATATATTTGGCATCTAAGGAACCCCATAGTACTTTGGAAGATTCAGAGTTCTGATAAATGTCAAACAGAGAATCAGACATACCATTGAGGATAAGACCTCTGCATATGTAGTCATCATTCTCCCATTTGCTCCTTCTCCTGATCTGCTCCACAGTAGCATCATCCCCATCATCAGGAATAGGAGTGGTTAGCACATAAACCACACTCATGCTTGACAGTAAGAAGTGCATCTTCTTTTGCCACCTCCTAAAGTCCACCCCTTCAAACTTGTCAAGCTTGGTAAAGTTTGAAGCCATGTGTTTCATTGCAGCAGCAGCCATTGATTATCACAAAAATAGTTTACTTTGATTATTGGGGGTAAGTTCCCAGAACAGGGTAAGATAATCAATGTCAGTAGCAATACCACTAGGTGGTTACCGGATATCACTTGGAATCGTGTTATCACTTTCCAAAGTAAACTATTCGACCCTAATGCCTGGGTATCACGAATATCTACATGGGATAAGACCAAATGTAGTTATAGAATTAGACACAATTCAATAACCCTTTTGCTTAGAAGTGTTAATCGTTTTCTGTCTATTCTTTCATGCATGATCAGATTTCCTATTTATAGGAAAATACTCTTAGCTAGTCAAATGGAATTATGAGAATTAATCGCCCCATTAATCGCCTCATAATTATCCCCATTATAGCTGTTAGTGGTTACATGACCAATTAAACGTGGTCATTATGCAGTTGTAACTGCCACTTGAATAGGTCAATGCCTGTTACAAGTTTATTTCAGTACTAGCAGTACTTTCATAACACTAGCAGTGCTAACATAGTACTAGCAGTGGTAACAATGCCTATCCGCACTAACTTAGCACTAGCAGTGGAAACACTAACTATCAGTGCTAACTTAGCACTAACAGTGGAAACACTACCTATCAGTGCTAACTTAGCACTAGCAGTGGAAACACTACTTGTACAAACCACCAAAAGAGTCAGGGTGTTCAGGGACCTTATGGGTGTACACTCCGTACCTCCTAACCCATTACCAGGTGTGGACTAATCCCACAAGTGCACTAAATTTTCCAACAATTCTCCCCAAATTTAGTTCACTTCCTTTGCATGAAAACCAAACATTAAACAAAACATGTGCATAAACGAAAATATCCTGAGGATTGAATTTCCATCTTAGTACATTACACGTTTAAATATTCGAGAATCAGGGTGTTCTAAGAATTGAACCCTTCAACCCATTTGAATACCTGAAGATAAAATACACACAAGTTTTCCAACACTTAAAAGCTCCTGACACTATACAAGCCATGTGTCCATATCCAAATTCATAAATGTTGTAAAAGCTAAAAGTCCAAAAGCTTCCTGAAGTGGCAAAACTTCAACATTTACATAGGTGGTTCCTCTTTATTCATGCTCCTGCCAAGCACTTTTTCAAAGAAAATTAACCATTAAGAAGTAAAGACTTCATCCTCCTTTCAACAGGTTCTGAGCACAACCTTGGGATGTAAATAAAACATGTGCTCCAGTCCACTGAATGTTCAGCTTTCCACATTGAACTCAGCTCCTAAGTTTCCTCAGGAGGGAGTTGGGTGTCCTAGCATTCAGTGACTAAGTTGGACTTAAACCCATCCCTTTAGCAGACTTTATAACCAAGTCTCTAGCCAATCCCTTCGTCAAGTGATCAACTAAATTTTGTTGAGATCTAACAAACTCTATAGATACCACCCCATTCATGATAAGCTCACGAATCATGCTATGTCTGACACCTAAGTGTCTAGACTTACCATTGTACATCTGGCTATAAGCCTTAGCCAATGTAGTTGCACTATCACAACGGATAGAAATAGGTGCTATAGGTTTAGGCCACAATGGAATCTCAAGAAGCAAGTTTTTCAACCATTCAGCTTCTTTACCAGCAGCTGCTAAAGCCATAAATTTAGATTCCATTGTTGAACTGGTGATACAAGTTTGCTTCTTGGATGCCCAAAAGATTGCACCTCCACCAAGTAGGAATACCCAGCCACTGGTAGACGAATTGTCTTCAGTGTTACTGATCCAACTTGCATCAGTGTATCCTTCCAACACTGAAGGATAACCAGTATATGAGAGACTATAATCCATAGTTCTCTTCAAATACTTCAGTACCCTCTATACTGCTTGCCAGTGATGAGCACTAGGATTACTAGTATACCTGCTCAATTTTCCCACTACAAAACCAATATCAGGTCTTGTACAAGTCATGGCATACATCAGGCATCCAATTACCCTAGAATACTCAAGTTGAGATACAGCCTTGCCATTATTAGGCATCAGCTTCTCACAAGTATCTATAGGTGTACTCACAGGAGTACAATCAAAGTAATTGAATTTCCTCAACACCTTCTCAATATAATGAGACTGAGAGATAGAAATTCTTTTACTTTCATGTTTAATCCTTATACTAAGGATAATATCAGCCTCCCCCATGTCCTTCATGGAGAACCTTGATGACAAAAATTCTTTTGTCAGGTCAACCTAATTTTGGTCAGTGCCAAAGATCAACATGTCATCAACATATAGACAAATGATGACTCCTTTACCAGATTCATCAAATTTGCTATATACACATTTGTCAGCTTGGTTAAGAACATAACCACTAGACAAAATCACTTCATCAAAATTTTGATGCCATTGCTTAAGTGCCTGTTTCAGTCCATATAGAGACTTAATCAGTTTACACACCTTGTTTTCATTGCCAGGCATGATGAAGCCCTGAGGTTGGTTCATGTAAACCTCCTCATCCAATTCACCATTTAAGAAAGCTGTCTTCACATCCATCTGATGAATAATCAGATTGTGAATAGATGCCAAAGCAATCAGCAGTCTTATGGTACTGATACGAGCCACACGGGCATAAGTATCAAAATAGTCTATCCCTGACTTTTGTTTAAAGCCCTGAATGACTAGTCTAGCCTTGAATTTTTCAATAGTTCCATCTACCTTCATTTTCCTTTTGAAAATCCATTTGCAACCCAGAGGTGTGCAACCAGGAGGTAGATCAACCAACACCCAAGTATTGTTCCCCATGATGGAATCCATCTCATCATTGATTGCTTCTTTCCAGAAAGCAATATCCTGGGAGTTCATGGCTTCTTCAAATGTCTTGGGATCATCCTCAACAATGAAGCAATAGGAGTATTGGTCAGAGACCTCATCCCTTGTTCCTTCAACTAAGTATAGTTGAAACTCAGGTCCAAATGACTTTGGAGTTCTGACCCTTTTGCTCTTCTTGAGCACAGGTTCAGGTTGTTGCACCACAACCTCATCTGATGGTTCATCATCAGGGACCTCTGATACACCAGTGTCATGAGTTCCATTAGGAATCCTCTGACCTGGTCTAGGGACTGATGAGAATCTATTCTCATCAAAGTTTGCATCCCTTGATTCAATTATTGAGTTAACTGAAACATATTCATTAGGTTCAATAACATAGAACCTAAAAGCCTTGGAATGCTCAACATATCCAACAAAGATGCAGTCAATGCCTCTTTCACCCAAAGTCTTTAGCTTTGGATCAGGGAGTCTTACAACAGCCCTACAACCCCAAACCTTGAGATAGTTCAGGTTGGGTTTCCTTTTAGTCCAGAGTTCATAAGGGGTAACCTTATTCCTTTTGTTGGGAACCCTATTTAATAAATAGCAAGCTGTTAACATAACTTCACCCCAGAACCCTTGACTCAGTCCTGAATAGGACAACATGGAATTAACCATTTCTTTCAGCACCCTATTTTTCCTTTCAGAAATACCATTTTGCTGAGGAGTATAAGGGGCAGTCGTTTCATGGATAATTCCAACAGACTGAAAATACAGAGTATCCATGTACTCACCTCCCCTATCAGTCCTTAATCTTTTGATCAGGGACCCAAGTTGTAATTCAACTTCAGTTTTAAACACTTTGAATTTATCTAATGCTTCATCCTTGGTATGTAACAGATAGACATAACAAAACCTTGAAGCATCATCAATAAATGTCACAAAGTACTTCTTATTCCCCAAAGAAGGAGTGGCATGCAAATCACACAGGTCACTGTGTATAAGCTCCAAGAGCTTAGTCTCATGACTAACACCCTAAAAAGGTTTCTTGGTTATCTTGGTCAACATGCAAGTTTTACACTTTTCAGTGTCCATGTCAAAAGTCGGGATTAACCCATCCTTAGACATATCTTGCATTCTTTTATAGTGTACATGGCCAAGTCTTGCATGCCACAGGGTAGAGTCAGTTAGGTCAGTGGTGGTCACAAATGCTGAATTAACACTATTAGTGACAATATTAAGCCTGAACATTTGATTACACAAATATTCAAAACCAATAAAAACACCATGCTTAGAAAGAATAAATTTATCAGACTCAATAACTTGTTTATATCCATGATTATTCAAAATAATACTTGAAACCAAGTTCTTCCTTATATCAGGAACATGAATAACATTAAACAAAGTTACAATCTTTCCAGAACTAAATCTAAGATCTACACAACCATGACCATGCACCAAGGCTGTTAACTCATTTCCCATGTGAAGAATAGAACCATCATTCAGTGACTCATAAGTTTTGAACCAGCTTATATCTTTACACACATGAACTGTTGCACCAGAGTCAACCCATCACGCAACATCATCATCCTGCACATAATGAGATTCAGATACATATGTAACATAATAAATCTGAAAAGACTTATTAACCATATTCTGACCTTTCAGTGAGTTGGAAGAACCACCACTCCCTGAACCATTAGTGCCTGATCCATTGGATTTACCACCAACCTTAACACCTTTGCAATCCCTTTTAATGTGACCAGTTTTGCCACATTTCCAACAAGTAGGTGTTGCCTTCTTGTTAGGATATGCCCTTATGTTGTCATGATATTTGCGTTTGCCTTTGTTGTCATTGTACTGGTGGAGTTGTTATGCTCCACCATATTGACAACAGATGCACCAGTAGCATTGCTACTCTTTGGCTTATCATTATCCTGCACCTTGAGAGATTCCTCAATGCGCAGATGACTGCCCAACTCAACCAATGTTAACTCCTCCTTTTTATGTTTCAAGGTATGCTTGAAATCTTTCCAAGAAGGGGGAGTTTATCAATGACACAAGAGACTTGAATAGCCTCATTCATGTGCATATTGTGTTGTGTAAACCTTCCAAGTATACCAAGAAGTTCATTGTATTGTTCCATAACTGGTCTTGAATCAGTCATTTTGTAATTTGTGAAATTACTTACAAGGAACTTCTTACTTGATGCATCCTCAGCCATATATTTGGCATCTAAGGAACCCCATAGTACTTTGGAAGATTCAGAGTTCTGATAAATGTCAAACAGAGAATCAGACATACCATTGAGGATAAGACCTCTGCATATGTAGTCATCATTCTCCCATTTGCTCCTTCTCCTGATCTGCTCCACAGTAGCATCATCCCCATCATCAGGAATAGGAGTGGTTAGCACATAAACCACACTCATGCTTGACAGTAAGAAGTGCATCTTCTTTTGCCACCTCCTAAAGTCCACCCCTTCAAACTTGTCAAGCTTGGTAAAGTTTGAAGCCATGTGTTTCATTGCAGCAGCAGCCATTGATTATCACAAAAATAGTTTACTTTGATTATTGGGGGTAAGTTCCCAGAACAGGGTAAGATAATCAATGTCAGTAGCAATACCACTAGGTGGTTACCGGATATCACTTGAAATCGTGTTATCACTTTCCAAAGTAAACTATTCGACCCTAATGCCTGGTATCACGAATATCTACTTGGGATAAGACCAAATGTAGTTATAGAATTAGGCACAATTCAATAACCCTTTTGCTTATAAGTGTTAATCGTTTTCTGTCTATTCTTTCATGCATGATCAGATTTCCTATTTATAGGAAAATACTTTTAGCTAGTCAAATGGAATTATGAGAATTAATCACCTCATAATTATCCCCATTATAGCTATTAGTGGTTACATGACCAATTACACGTGGTCATTATGCAGTTGTAACTGCCACTTGAATAGGTCAATGCCTGTTACAAGTTTATTTCAGTACTAGCAGTACTTTCATAACACTAGCAGTGGTAACATAGTACTAGCAGTGGTAACACTGCCTATCCGCACTAACTTAGCACTAGCAGTGGAAACACTAACTATCAGTGCTAACTTAGCACTAGCAGTTGAAACACTACCTATCAGTGCTAACTTAGCACTAGCAGTGGAAACACTACATGTACAAACCACCAAAAGAGTCAGGGTGTTCAGGGACCTTATGGGTGTACACTCCGTACCTCCTAACCCATTACCAGATGTGAACTAATCCCACAAGTGCACTAAATTTTCCAACATTTATTAACTGGAAAAGGTTGAATGTTTACAAATGATCCTAAGCCTATATATACTGAATGAAACGTTGACATGTCGCTTCATCAATAACCGTTGCAACCCTTAAACTAAACTTTGTAACCTAATAACTACTTATAACTGCCTTCATATGGGCCTTGTTTGGGTTAACAGAATTCGACCCATATTGCAGACATAATACCATGACCCAAACACTAATAATATATACGAATTCATATACTAACTAAAGTCTTAATACTTAAACAATAAAACATTTGTACTAACAACATTAAAAAGGCTAACAGGTCTAATGTCATTTTCACCTTACGGACTGCAACCATTAAGAGGAAATATCATAATTATTCTAATCACTTCATGTTAGTCAATTTAGGAACGAAACACTTAAAGAACACTGATGATGTATTACTACTAATACCTTGCACCTTCATCTTCCCAACCATTTTCTTTTGTTTTGGGGCAGCCCCTTCGCTACTAACTATATGCTTGAAATCCACCACATTAATTTCACATGTCAATGCACAACAGTGACGTGGTCTGAATGTGTTTGCTCATACGCCAATGCACAAGTTACAGGAATTCTATTTGGCGCAAACCTAAATTATCAAATCCATATTAATTTCATATGTCCTTTAAAAACTATTTATATTTGCCAAAGTAGTTGTTGCAAACCAAGACCAACTCATTGTACTTACTTTAAGGAAGAAGAAATTGAATAGTATAGGCTGCAAGCATGGGCAACAGATGAAAACAAAAAACACCAAGAGGAGGCTTAGCTGATAGGAAGGCTTCCATGACCTCAAGGAGACTTCTCTAACTTGCAACTATCCACTGGGCATATTTATCCTAAAGAACATTAATGTACGAAATGAACATTAGTTTACATATCAATTAGATTAACATTGATTAAAGGTATACGAAAATTAAATAAATCCCAAAATTTCCAGCAGTAGACGCAAGAAATTTCAGTCTATCAGCTTTAGTGGAATCAATAACATGAGCAGGTAAAGCAAGCGAAACTGACTGTAGTGCATAAGCATAAAAAACATTTTTAAGTTCATATTCATACGGTAATTCTTAAGCAACCGTTGTTAGCATGCCAGTTCTTGCAAAATATAGGCATCATATACCTATTGTGGGAGAGCTCAAAACATCGGCATAGGAAGCCAATTCTTTTCTTAAAGTGCCCGAAAGGAAAGGAGGTGGCAAATAGGCTCCGCCAAGTGGCGTCCCCTTCCTCTTTATCAGTGTGTATCGATAAATAAATGTGTGGTGGTAAACATATTAATTTTCAAGATTAGTCTAGAACTTGACTTAGATTCTCACATTAGACTCCAACATGGTCCTTGGTTTCATACATGAAACAACAGTATAAATATTGATTCTCATAGTAGACTCCAACATGGTCCTCGGTTACTAATTAGATTTCTTCCCCAAGCTGTACAAAATTACTCCTTTTGACCATTTACCTTGGCCTGACCATTTTTCCACATTTTATAGAAGCTAATAAGTAATGTTTTAACATTTAAACAAATAGTTGAAAGAATGTGGTGCATCAGGAAGATGAATATACCTGAGGTGGTCTACGTTTTTCGGAAATATCTAATGCCCATTGCCTTGACACTTTTAGTAACTCTTGAGGAGGGACAATAGTATCAATGAGACCTAGCTTTTTCCCTTCTTCAGAGAGTATAGGTTTCACGGCCTTGTTTGATATCAACCAGCTCATAATAACCTACCAAGTAACCATACGAAAGATGTAAAAAGGTATATATTGAAAAATTAAACAAAAGAATGATATATTCATTGAGAAAATATGATAGACCTACATAACTTGGATGTAGGTTGATATACAGTTGTTGGGAAATATATTTCTCATTTTCATAAGTCTTCCTGAAGTGAAATCAGAGGGCCATCGAGTGTAATCAGGATATATTACTCTGCAAAAGTCTGAAATATGTATAAGAAAAGGTTATTGATAGTTAACTGTTAAGGGATGATTAAAGAATATAAAAGCTACAGTACTATACCGGATATTGACATTACGAACAGCAGCATCTTCGATGGACTTATATACCAGGCACATTAGATTCACCTTGTATTGTTTTGCTTCTGGTTTTACGAAATTGCCTTGAGTTTTGCACATAATGTGTCGTGTTTACCTCTTTGTGGGTTAAAATGGGTTGTGTCAAATAATTATTGAAACGATTGATACACCAAGAACAAAAAAAACCATAAATAAATTAAAATATATAAACCTGACAAAAGTGATATCAAATTATCAATAAGCTATGATTGTGTCGTTTTCCCCTCTCATCAGATGGTCTGTTTAGAGTACCAATTAATTTGAAGAAGTGATATCAAATTATCAATAAGCTACAAATCCTTCCTTACATAACCATATATAAATAGACCCTCCTGAATCTCATCAGCCGAAAACTCCTGAATGTCGTCCAATTTTCGTGATAAACTATTCAACATATTAGTTTACTTGAGTAAGCTGTATCTTTCCACCACATTCTAATGAATCTACTGTACCAATAGATTCCTCGTCAATCAAAAAAGCATCAAGAATCTAATTTTTTTTAAATACAAGAAAACAGAAATTACTCCAACGACCTTAGAGTAAAATAGAGCGTTCGTAACTAAAAAGCAACATATACCTTATACATAGGGTCGGTTAAAAGAGTTTTGAGTATGGCAGTTAACCCTCTAGCACCCGTGTTTTTAACCATTGATTTTTGAGCTATTAATCTTTGTGCCTTTTTTGAAAAATGTAGTTTGGCCTATGGTTGACCATATATCTCATGATAAGCATTAATCAAACATTACTGAATTTAAGTAAACTAATCCAAATAAAGAAAGTGCTTACATCGTTCATTTGGAACAATTTCTTGTATTGCTTTCCAAGAGCCTTTTTTGGTTCCATGTGGACCTGTCATACAAGTAAAGACCATGTCCGGTCATGGTTCTAGCATTTTTCAATTTTCAGTTCAGGCCTAGTCCGATCTTAGGCCGTAGCACACCTCTTACTATGATTACTCAATATGACATGATCACTATTTAAATGAAATCCAAATACCTAGCAAGAAAATAAAAAAAGAATGAATGAAGGAGATATACCTTATGAACCATAGCAAATGCAACCTGAATTTTGATGATCTCATTCTGTTTATTACCTCATAACGATGTCGATGAATAACCTCGTAACAATGCCTATTAATGATGTAATCTTCTTCACACAGAATTTTGATGATCTCATTATGTTTATGTATCTTCTGGATCACCTTGAGTTCGTCATATGATGCATAGTACTGAGGATACCTTCCTCCACATCCACCAGAAGCCTCTTGCTGAGTATCTAACAACATCAAAATCTTTTGCGTCATGACTAAACCTTTAAACAAACACCAAACCAGCTCATATATGTATACATGTATTCACGTCGTGTGTGTTTTGTGTGTCGTGTTTTAGGCTTGCACAATGGATTTTATTTTAGGGTTTTAGAAGGGTAGAAGACACAGCATCCAACCAAGTTTGAATATCAGAAACTGTTTAACCTTATCCAAAATATGATCTAAGAGCACCACGAAGCAAAATCCGTTGTACGTCATAATTATCACGAATACTTTTCCTTCATAAATACTACAAAAGTGAATTGTGTGTATTATATACAACACTTTTATCAAAAATATGCATCTTTCTTTAAACTAATATAAACTATTCTTGTGCGAATGATGACACTAATCTATTTTATAGTTAATTATTCCTTTTAAATCCATATCAGGTGCTAAAGAGAAACATGTCTAAATGAGAAAAATGGCCACGTACGTACCTTCTTCGATTGCCAGTTCTTTCCAAGCACTTGACTTTACAGTTTGTGTATGCGTCTGATATGATCAACAAAACAAATGCATTTTAAATGGGGAATAAGTGTGGCCAAAGCAATAAAGAAAAAGACGTTGTCGTATTGTCTAGATATAATACATTTACCTTAGTTCTCATGATATTATATGAATATAAGATGGAATTTATATTAAAACATAATCAGACATGTAAAGAACTTACCACCACAATGCATGTCCCATGAGAAAATAAGTCTTTAAATTCGAGATACATGTGAGACTTAAAAGGATAATTAAAGACACAAGAATTCATCTAGACCATAAATTCACGATAAGAGAAAGAATTAAACATATCAAAACCATAAACAATAACTGAAACTTGAAGTGAACTTACGATCAAGACCCCCTTCACCAATCTTCTGGTTTGATTGAATCTCAGTAAAAAGTTTGGAGCTTGGTGACTCAAAGAATTTGGATGATGCTTTATGTCCAAGAAACTCTTGGGTTTTAGAAATCTACCTTTTGGAATGAATGAATAAGGAATTTTATTAGGGTTTTGAGCAAAAGAGGGATTATAGAAAACATGATATTAGGTGGAAAAAAATAGAGAGTCGACTACATTGAATTGCATACTACGATGAATTGTATTTAGATTAGGAGTCAAAATAATTGCAGGATTTTATATATTAGAGCTTGCAACATATATTCCAAAAAACATGTTGCTTCAGTGGTTAAGATACATGATTTTCTTTCAAATAACCATGGTTCGAACCATGTAATTGTCATTTTTTACAATTTTATTTCGAAAAAATTTGTTTAGGTGGCATCAAATGTGATGACTGGGCATGTGTGGCTTAGGTGAATTTATGACGTGGCATTATGGGATGCCAAGTGGCATTATATGTGGCATGCCTCCTTTTATATATAATGTATAGATATATATATATACATATATATATATATATATAGAGTAAATTACATAAATGGTCACTATGGTTTGTCTATTTTTTCACATTTAGTCACTGAACTTTTTTTTTGACATACGTGGTCATTGAAGTTTCAAACCGTTACAGATTCAGTCCATTTCGTTACATAAATGGTCACTGAAGTTTCAAACCACAGTGACCATTTATGTAACGAAATTGAAACCTTAATGACTGACCTTGTCAAAAAAAAAGTTCAGTGACTAAATGTGAAAAATTAGACAAACCACAGTGACCATTTATGTAATTTACTCATATATATATATATATATATATATATATATATATATATATATATATATATATATATATATATATATATATATATATATATATATATATATATATATATATATATATATATATATATATATATAGAGAGAGTCCGGTTCTAGAGAAAAGTGTAATTAGAGAGAAAAGTGAGAAAAAAAGTTTCAGGGTAGATTCTGTAAACATCTCAAACTTTGGGGTAAAATTTGAAACATTGCAAACAAATAGATGGTAACCCATTATCATTTTCATAACAAAAAATGAAAAAAAAAAAAAAAAAAAAAAAAAAAAAAAAAAAAAAAAACACATAGATCAAAACAAGCCGATCTTCAAAGAACTTCACCAGCAGCACCATTACAACCACCATGAACCACCGCCGCCCATCGTCATTATCACCAAGAACCACCACCGCCGGCACCACCACCATCAAATGACCATCAACAACCTTCAAATCAACATCATTATATCGCCATTTATCGTCGGGAACAACCATTACAACCACCGCGGGCACCACCACCATCAAAATGCCACCATTATTAACCATTGGAAGCTACCAACAATCGTCAAATCACTGACATCAACATCTGCCAGAAATAAATACACCAGGTGAATATGAGTAAAATTAGTGCATTTTTTTAAAATCAATAATGTAATGATTTTTTAAGTTTTGTTAAAAGTTTATCATCATATAATCATGTTTTCTACCACATATGAAACAAATTTGAGAAAAAAATGCATCGAAAATATGTTTATTAAAATTGCTCACTAGGTGTTTGATAAAATGTCTGCATAAGATTTTATATAGGTGATGCACTAATTTGAAGCATATGTGTTTAAGATTGAATGATGTGACATCTTAAAGCATCTATGTATCTATTTGGAGCATAGATTATACGTTAGGGCATCATATAATATTAGTGATAGTATTAGTGCATATGTGATTATGATTGCTGCATAATGTTTGTGTTTTGCTTCTTTAAACATATTAGAGCATCAGTGAATATGATTGGCGCATCAGTGAGTATGTTTAGTGCATCGTCAGACATATATTAAGAAATCAGTCTGTAAGTTTAGTGTGTCTGTTTGTAAGTTTAGTGCATCTTTGGTCATAGTAGGGCATCCATTTGTAGGTTTAGTGCATCATTGGAAAATAATTGAGTATTGGCATCCATTTGTATGTTTAGTGCATCGTTAGAACTACTTGGGCATTTGTTTATATGCTTAGTGCATCGATGAACAAATTAGGGCATCAGTGAGTATGACTAGTGTAGTGCATTGTCAGACATATTAAGGCATCGGTGAGTATGTCTAATGCATCGTTTTGTATGTTTAATGCATCGTTGGTTATAGTAGGGCACCCGTTTGTATGTTTAGTGCATTGTTGGAACTACTTGAGCATCTATTTTGTAAGTTTAGTTCATCGATGAACACATCAGGGCATCAGTGTGTATGTTTAGGGCATTCGTTTGTATGTTCAGTGCATCATTGGTCATAGTAGGTTATCTATTTGTATGTTTAGTGCATCTAAAAGTTGTGGCTATTAAGATTGCTAATGCGACAATACGAAAGATCTTGAAGTAGTTTCTGTCTCTTATAAATGCATGCTGTTAATTAGAGATTGTTCCAATTAACAGGTGCAAATCTTCCAGGATGTTGCTGTAAAGACTATTTCCTTGGAACAAGATTTTTATCTTGGAAGATTTGACGAGTTCTCGCGGGAGGTGAGTTTTAACCATGTTCATGAGATGCTTACAACATTCGAATATTGTTCTATTTATGAGTGTTGTCACTCAACCACTAAATTTGTCTAGTCACTGAATATCTACCAAGGTAAGCCTATAAAACTTTATTCTACTACCTAACAAGGGTGTGTTTGGTGGGTCGGGTAACGGTTCAAAACAAGCCATTTTAATGCAGGCCGATGTGAGTTAGCTTGGGCTGACCCAGTAACACTTCGTTGACCATTGTATATTTTTGACAAAAAGAATAGTGAAACAAACATAATAGAAACCAATTTGTGATCATAGCTTAAGTTTTACAATCTAAATGGGAGAATTATTTGATATGCTCTTGCTAATATTTGGGCATATGTTTGTATGTTTCGTGTATCATTGAAACATATTAGAGCATCAATGAGTATGATTAGGGCATCAATTAGAATGATTAGTGCATTGTCAGACATATTAAGGCATATGTATATATGTTTAGTGTATCCATTTGTATGTTTAGTGCATCGTTGGTCATCACAGGGCATTACTAATATTGCATAAGGGAATCATTAATTCTTATTAGTGAATCCTGTGATACATTACAACATTGGATTGAGTATACTTAGGCAATATGATTAATTCGTCGAATGCTGAAATATGTATCAGCCTTTGTATGTTGGATTAGTGCATCAAGGTATCATAAAAAGAACATTTGTTTGTTAGATAATAGCATACTGAAATTACTGAAGTCATATGTTTGTTTGACTGTTTTAAAACTGAATAGAGCATCAGTTTGTTTTGTTTTGTTTAATGCATTTGTTTTAATAATGTATTAGGGCATCAATTTGTTTGTTTAATACATATGTATTAAAACAATAAGGCATCTGTACGAAATATTAGATTGAAATAATAAGGCATCTGTATAAATTTTACAGTCCAAGCGACAATTAAAGACGATTAACATGAAGAGATGTTCGTTGCATCTGAATAGTAATAATGTATTGGTCTATTTGTTTCACAATCTGCCAACACCTTCCATCATAATCCAACGATTCGATCTTAGACGCAAATTAAGAAAATGGCCCTTGTTGTTGTGTTTATGTTTAGGTAATGGACGTAAAGCAGATTTTCGAACCTTAAATGTCCCTGCAGGATATCGTCAAAGTCAAATTTAGGAACCAGATGAACCAATTTTAAAAACATGTTCAGTTGAACCACTTTATGGATGTAGGTACACATGTGTTACTGATATTGGAAACATGTAATCTTTGTACCTTTATAATAATAATGTAATTACACATGTGTTTATGTTTAGCTAATGGACACAAATCAATTTGACCCGAAAAGTACTTGTTTTGACCCGTAACCTAAGCACATGACATGCTTGTTTTGCAGCCCCGATAAAGTGATTAATGTAATTGCATATAATAATTGACTTGCCTATTGAAAGTGATGCTGAGAAGTTTGAGCCAACATTTTGGTGCCTGATATGCTTTTTAAAACTAATTTATAGTTGCAATGCAGGACGACACTTGGATTATGGGCTGGTAATAGGAATTCCAGAATAAGAGTGATACTGGCACGCACATGGGAACCAAGAATTCATTGTCAAGGTTCTTATGTTGAGTCCCTTTGCCATTCAAACCTTGTCACTTTGACTGGTTACTACACAGACGAAGACTATAGACTCTTGGTTTACGAGTACATGCCATTCAAACCTTGTCACTTTGACGGCTACTTGCCAGACGGGTAAGAATGAAGAATTGGTGGAAGTGAAAATGAGTTGAGAGATGGAGGTAATGTTGTTCGAATTTGACTGAAGACATGTTATGAAATCTTCCGAACCTGGTCTAATAACATCATGAAGGTTTGAGACTAAAGATTGGCATGAACACGAAAAGCAAAGAGCTAGAAGTAATAGGAGAACATAAGAGTTTATAAGTTGAGACATCA
Organism: Chrysanthemum seticuspe; assembly: GCA_019973895.1. Lineage (NCBI taxonomy): Eukaryota > Viridiplantae > Streptophyta > Magnoliopsida > Asterales > Asteraceae > Chrysanthemum > Chrysanthemum seticuspe. Next base: position 14,686,399 of record BPTQ01000001.1, read on the forward strand.
TCATGTTTTGGTGTGTTTTGATGGAATTATAATGTTATTGTTGAAGTAAAAGTGATTGAATGATTATATAATGATGATTTGAATGATATATCCGCATCCGTACTATGCAGAAACAAATGTACAATAAAGGTGCATCAGTGTGAATAATAAAGGTGCATCAGTGTAAATGATAAAGGTACTGATTGTTGCGAAATATTGAACTGTTTTTGGTTTTCTTCTTCCTCTTCTTTATTTTTTGGCCATTTATGTATTCAGAAAATGTAAACAATAGGTTAAAACTGATTAACGAATAGTGACATACTTAAAAACCAAAAACTGTGTTTTCCTACAGTTTCCTCAGTTTTTAATGGTTGTTTAAATTCTGGATTTGATGTTTGTCTTTCAAGTAATCACATAATTTCTTTGTAGTAAAAACATAATATTAATCTAGATGTACATACGTGACATAAAGCTTCTATGCTCTCTGGAAAAATAGTGTTTTTCATAATAATAATAATAATCTAGCTATACACTACATTATACATTTGTTTTCCAATGTGTTAAGCACAAGTACCAGTTGTACACTTGTCTCCAAATTTTAAATCTTCAAAACTAGAGTTATGGTTAAGAATTCAAAATCAGTAACCAAACTAAGAAAAAGTCTTGTCATCAGTAATAATTGACGAAACCATCACCTAAACCTTCTGCGTCATGCACTTAGGATTCAGTTTTTGTTCTCGTTTTCTGGGTTTCTTGGTATGCGTTGCAGTATCCGAGTGGGGCCGTGATAACGATGTGTTCTTTTGCTCAAGCCAAAAAAACTGAAGGGTTCATCTTTATCATTTGCCATTTTAGACATAGACGTTTCTTGGACTCTTGGTTTATCTTGATCACTGTCGTCTCCATGTACCATGTCTTTTGGAAATGAATCATCTTGCACACAAAATAATTACATCAAAGATACAATTAGCAAACAAAATAGGTAATAGTACTAAGTGCATCACAAATGGTAAATATAAGTGGATCACATTGCATAAATTAAGGCATCTCACTATTTAATTCAGGGCATCAGTTAATTAACAGTTAGTTTATCACATAGTTATCTACGTTGTAAAAAATAAGGCATCACACTATATAATTCACGGCATCGATTAGTTAACAATTAGTGCATCACATAGTTATCTAAGGGCATCAGTTAGTTAACAATTAGTGCATAACATAGTTATCTAACTTGGTGAAGGGCACTATCAACACATGCTAATATATAATGATATGATACTACAAATCAACTATTTGAAAATAGGCCACAACAAAGTACAAGCTATAAGCCATGTGAAAATGACTTGATCCATATAGGTGTCAAGATCACGTCACAAGAGCATTAATGATTAATCTCACAGGCGAAAAAATAAGACACCGTTTGGAAAAAAAAAACTAAACAGAGATAAGTGTTATATTACCTCACTCTGTACACGTAATAAACTACGAAATTCTTCATGCTCAAACGATATGCTATTAACCGGCCTCCAGCAGCTAACCATGGTGTGAAGGCCATTAATATGACCAATACCAGAAACAACAAAAGAAGACAACTGAGAACTCATTATTCCGTGAAAAGAGCTTAAATTCAAAGTTACAAATATAGTCACTTTGATTCACAACTCTGATTACATGTATCAATGATACACCAAAAAGCCTACTAACTCTAGAAACAACTATGGTCTTCCCAACAATCAGAAATCCTAATGAGCCCATAATAACAGGAAAGTCTGAAACAAGATTTTTTGGATTGATTGACATTCCAACTTGAAAAACAATCGGTGTCATCAAAGATTGCCCAAAATCTTAGTAAAGGTCTTTGATTTTTGGTATATGACGATCAATTTTCTTCTAATTGCTAAATTTCAAGAAGCTAGCTTAAGAAAACCAAATAAAAGGCCACGATATGGACCATATCTGATTCAACTTGCAATGAGAATTCAACATCTGCAAGTAGCAAAACCAACCAAAAATGCTCCAAGTGCCATGGAATTTATGATGAGGAAAATAAAATACTAATGCCAAAGTGATTTTCAAACGTAATGTAAATCACATAAGCTATTGAAGCCATTATCATATAAATATGTTCCAATCAACTTAGATGTAAATGTCTAAAGAAATCTCTACAAAACCATAACAGGTACCATACCTCCAATGTGGCAACGACTTTCGATACCATTTCAATCATCCAAATCCTCGCCGGAAACCTAAGATTTATAAATGATATTTCAGCACCAAAACTATTGTTGAAACCATGTATTGGAAACTAGATCATTGTAATTAGTCGTGACAATAAGCTGGACATTTATAAACTAAGACCAAAACTAGATATCCAAATAAACAACTGATGTATCACAATGTAAAATTAGTGCATCACAGTTATAAAATTTTGTTGAGACATTTTATCAAACACCTTGTGTGCTGCCATCCTAAACATGATTCGTATCTATTTTTCCTCAACTTTTTTTATATTGAAAAGTAAACTCCAAAATATAACATATTTAGACAAACAACAACAAAAAAGACCGAATAAATTATTCAAAATAAGATCAATAAAGTTCATATATATGCAAACGAAGATTAATATAATCATATTAATTGACGGTAACAGTAAAAAAACCTTACTTTTCAAACTTGAATGATGAATCTGATTACATTTTTGGTACGAAATGGTTGGGAACGATTGTGAACGGTGCGGAATGATGGCGAAAGATGGTGAACGGTGGGGAATGGTGGTGAGCGACGGGGAATGGTTGTGAAATTCTGTGGATGTGAAGGTCATGAACTGAAAAACGAGAGAAAAAAAAAAGAGATGAGAAAAAAAAATGAGAGAAAAATAGGCATTATATATGATAAGGAAGAAAGGGGGTGTATTTACAAAAAAGACCCCTGAAAAAATAAAAAAGTGACAAAGTGGCCCCTGTAGTTAGTAGAAAAAAAAAGGAGGGGAGGATGGGGTGATCTAATGGTTGAGATCACTTCTCCTACTTTTCTCTTAAGATCAACTTTTTAAATGATCACATCTATATATATATATATATATATATATATATATATATATATATATATATATATATATATATATATATATATATATATATATATATGGTGGCAATTTCGGACCTGACACGCAACCCGACCTGAAACCGACATGAAAATTAACAGATTCAGGTTGTGCTAAATAGATTTCGGGTCAGGTTTCGGTCGACCTATCTAACCCGCTTATTAAACAGGTCAGGTTCGGGTTGGGAATAAAATAAGCGGGTCGACCCGCTAACCCGTTTAAGATTTTTTTCTTAAATCAAAATTATTTATATTTTATTATGCGGGTTAAATGTGTTAAACGGGTCGACCCGAAAACCTGTTTAACTCGTGTAATGTGCCAACTTTTGTATCTAAAAAGGGTTAAATGGGTCAACCCGCTTAACCGATTTAACCCGTTTAACATATTTAACCCGTGTAACCTATTTAACCAGGTAACCCAAGTATATATACAGGTTAAATGGGTTAGGTTCGGGTTATGTCTAAACATGTTAGGGTTGACATAGCTAACTCGATGATTTAAATGGGTCAGATTTGGGTTGGAATTTTCACTCCCGCCAACCTGACAGCCCGAACCTGCCAACCAGAATTGCTACCCCTATATATATATATAGGGGAGAGTTAATGTGAGATCAAACTTAAAGTTGTAAAAATAAAATCTAGTTTAAAAAATCACAAAAACATTTATAAATAACAATTTCAGCAATAATACACAACAAATTAATATTTTAATACAAATTAACATTTTAGCAACTAATAACCAAATGATACATGAGTTTAGATTAGTGATACACCTGATACACCTGATACACATTACACTAATTCATATTCTAAAACCTGATACACATACAAAAACCTGATACACGTTACACTTCTAATCAAAGTGTATCACATAGGTTTCGTAAATTTTAAAAAAAAAATTATCGAGACTTTAACAATTTTAGTTGTAATTAATAAAAATTTTATTTTTATTGTAAAGAGAGTGTCACTTGTCAAATTTTGGTTGGATCTTATTTTAACAATTTTAAGTTTGATCTTATTTGATCTATATATATATATATATATATATATATATATATATGCTGGATAAGATTGATGGAAGACAAATAGGTTAGATGGATAAGATTGTTATGTGGTATATGGATGAAAATAAGTATATGTATAAATACTTGTATTTTAAACCTTAAATACTTGTTTGAGGTTTCCAATTATTTTAATAAAATGTTGTAATAAATCAGTTGTATGTTAAACTTTATAATAAGATTTACATCTTGGACAAACATTTGAAATATATTGTTTTTTTTTTAAATGAAAAAAAATAAAAAAAAAGCACGACGACATCTGAAAATTGGTGTTATGCCATGAAGAGGGGCTTTGGTGCCATAACAAAAACTGGTGCTATAGGCAAATAGTATTCATGTGACACTACTTTTTTCTATGACACAACCTTTGGCACGAGATTGTACCTAGCTCTTTAAATGATTTTTGGTGATGTCATCAATCTGCTTACCACACTAAATTGGTGAGAAGTTGTTGTAAAATGAGAAAGTTAACGTAACATTGATGTCCTCGATTTTGTTTTCGTCACCGTAGGTAGCCTAAGTAGCTCCTAGGGGAAACGAGCCGAGCCGAGCCCGTGCCTGCCAGAGCTCGAGCTCGGCTCGTTTATATATGTGAAGCTCGAGCTCGGGCTCGAGCTCGTTTTGAGGCTCATATTTGAGCTCGAGCTCGGCTCGTGAAAATTTTAAGAAGCTCGAGCTCGACTATCTTATATAATGTTTAATGAAATAAAGCTAGAAAGCTCGTCAATCACACTAGGCTCGAGCTCGTTTATTTTTTTAAGCTCGTATATGTATAGAAAATATTTATACGAATATATTATTAGGGCTCGTTTTAGGCTCGAATCGTTCGAGTTTTTTACTGATCAAATCCCAAGTTTTTACAAACGGCTCGGCTTGTTTCCCTCCGTAAAATTTTTCTAATAAATTCAGCCATTGAAAGCGGGAAACAATTTAATAAAGCTGGAACTTTCCCCCAAACATTTTCCACTTTATATAAACAAATCCTCACTCCCTACAAAATGCCGGAGGTCCTTTCTACCTTTGGTAAAACTGGAAGCAGCCTCTCTACCTTAGGTAGGGGTAAGGCTGTCTACATCTTAACCTCCCCCAAAAACCGGAAACGGTATTGGGTACCCATAACCCGTGGAAGACGGCATTGGGAGTTACTTTTTTTACTCACTCTCCCACTCTCTCTTCACACTTTTCATTTTCCCCAAATTCAAAACCCTAACCCTAGCTTTTAATTCAATTAATTGATCGATTGATCTCATGGCGCGGAAATCAAAACCTGAAGACTCATCAAACTCATCATCATAAGAGGAGGAGCAGATTAACGATATAGTTGATGAGGAAGATGAAGAGGAACTTGTTGCTTGATTTAGGGCTATTAAGTCAAGTATGAAAAGAATTTTGTGAATAAAGATGTCAAAGCCGTTTTGTCATTCCGCCCTGTTTGGCCTATGCAAGAATTGCCTTGTTTGACGCGCTATACAACCCCCACCTCTAGCTGAATCATATGTGTGCTCTTAAAAAAATAGTTGTTAAAGAATGTTTGGTGGCGGTATAATATCTCAATTTTTTTGGTCTCCTGGTGCAAATTCGGTATTTTGTCCATATTTGATGTCTCCAGTAATCTCAGGCTTTGCAGCTGGGACAAGAACCATATGGGACAGCAGGGCAAAGATGCCACATGTGCCTACGCTCTGATTCTCTGCATAAAGTTATGGAAAGATTAGCAAAACCAGGTACTTGCTCCCCTGTTATTTTTTGAGATTTTGATATATACATGTATAAGTATATCTGTACACGATATAATTCTGTATTGACCTGATGTGTTTGGTTCAGGGGTAAGACGTGTTGACCAGGTACAAGAAGTCCACTGTTGGGTGCGTGGCATCCCAATCTAGCCAAAAGCGATTGTAGTGTTTGCAAGTCATTTGGTGACAGATTAGCGGTAGATGATTGGGGTCCACTACCATGCATGCCATTGTGTAAAAATTTACATGAAGCACCAAATCTACACGACCCTTTACTCCAATTTAAACAAGGCTTGTTGACCTTTTCCAAGGAGGAAGATGATCGGCGAGTGTTGAAGCCGGTGTTGGCTAATAACACCATTGGTGATGATGATGTTGAATCGGAAAACGGGTCTTGAACACGAGCCTTTAACCGCATCTCCTCCGTGGTGAGCATAGATCTAACAGTTTTGAGATTGGGAAAGGGATCCCGATGAGCAATGATGGTGGCCACGTTATCGTACCTTGCGGGCAACCCTTCAAATGCAAAAGTTACCACATCGTCATCATCTAAACGTGAGCCAAGGGTATTGAGAATCGTTGCAATGGATACAATTTTTCGAAAATAGGCATCAATGCCCATATCACCTAATTTCAAGGAACGTAGCTACGCTTTCAAGGCAATGGAACGAGTCCGTTTGTTGTCGGAAAAAATGGCGGCTAGGGTTTCCCATGCTTCTTGAGCCGTTTTAGGGTTTGCAACAACTAACCTTTGTTAGAGAGTTTTGGAGACGGTCACAAAGATCCAAGAAAGAAGGATCGAATTGATTTTCATCCACTCCGCATCCGGAGGTGAAGAGGTAATTGGTGCATCTTGGCCACTCTTGGTTTCAAGTGTGATCCAATAGAAGGTTTTCGCGACAAAAATGGGTGAAGAAATACACCCATGATGAGTAATTCATCTCATCTACGTCGAGTTGGACCGGGATGATGTTGTTTAGATTGGTGATTGCCATTAATTTATCGGAGAGGAGAATAGTAGGTGGTGGAGGGGGGTCGATAACAGTCATGATGAAGGGTTTTGGAGATGGTCGATGGGAGCAGTAGAGGATGGTTGAGGGGAGCAGTAGAAGATGGTTAAGGGGAGCTGTAGAGGATGGTGGAGGGGAGCAGTAGACGAAGCAGGAAAGAGGGGAAGGAGAAGCAGCGA